>JABUQX010103373.1:0-2500 GCA_015478945.1 Trachelipus rathkii
CAGGTATTACGCTTCGTTCGGTTTCGTTGAGGTGTTTAGCCGTTTCGCATTTATCGTGAAACGCTTTCTAGCGTTTCGTGCGCCGCTTCATCGTAGATATATGAGTGGAAGAGAGGAGAGAACCATTAGACACTGGAGTATAGTGGGATGTTCCCTAACATCCCATATGCCCAATGGGAAGGTAATCTCATGGCTTCAATAGCTCTCTCTCACTCTCTCTCTCAACATATATATATATATATATATATATATATATATATATATATATATATATCTTTTGTATGCGGATATCTAGCATTTATGCCATTGACTCCACTTCCGAAATGAGTTAGCTTGACATCCTCATCCGCGGATATACGGTAAACCCATTCACATCCGCATCCGCGGATGGGAAAAATTAGACATCCGCATCCGCGGATTTCGAAAATTTGACATCCGATACATCACTAATATATATATATATATATATATATATATATATATATATATATATATATATATATATATATATATATATATATATATATATATATGCTATAGATATATATATATATAATATATATATATATATATATATATATATATATATATATATATATATATATATATATATATAGAGAGAGAGAGAGAGAAGATCACATTACTTCTCTTTCTTAAGAAGCTTGAAAGAGGTTAGACGTTCTGAACGCCTTCGGACTTGTCACCTCTCCATTTAGTTTACTTACTCTGTTTAGGGCGTTGACAACTCACCCTATTCTCTAACCCTTTCAAATCTCTTTCTTGCCGTCAAACTACTGAATCTCTCTCTCTCTCTCTCTCTCTCCTCTCTCTTTCTTTCTCTCTCTTTCTCTCTCTCTCTCTCTCTCTCTCTCCTTATACTATCGCTATTACAATGGACGTGCTCTTTTGAACTCTCTAGTCAGTATACCTCCTCCTTTGAGGAAAAACTCTTCTTTCCACACAGTCTCATTCTTTCTCTGTCCATCTCTCTCTGATTCCAGACTCAAAAAAGCTATGCTCCAACGTCTTCCATGTATTCCACTGATAAAGTCTGGAACACACTTCCTTCCTCTATTATATATATATATATATATATATATATATATATATATATATATATATATATATATATATATATATATATATATATATATACTATATATATATATATATATATATATATATATATATATATATATCGACACATATTGAATAATAGGTTCATTCATTGATTTGCAATAATGTTCGCTGGAGATATTTGGGATGTATGGGAAAGCATTACTTTGTTTTACAATGTTACCAATATACGTACATATGCTAATAACCTGTCTGTCTCTCTCTCTCTCTCTCTCTCTCTCTCTCTCTCTCTCTCTCTCTCTCTCTCTCTCTCTCTCTCTCTCTCTCTCTCTCTACACACACACACACACACACACATATATATATATATATATATATATATATATATATATATATATATATATATATATATATATATATATATATATATATATATATATATATATATAACTATATATCTATATATATATATATATATATATATATATATATATATATATATATTTATATATATATCAATATCCGTTCCCCATATATATATATATATATATATATATATATATATAACTATATATATATATATATATATATAATATATATATATACTATATATATATATATACCACAACTTAATTAAAATAATGCACCGGAACTGAATATTTTCCGACCAGGGACTGGAATTAGTATATTTTTATTATTGTTATTTTATATATATATATCATATAATATATATATATATATATATATATATATATATATATATAATATATATATAACTTATATATATATATATATATACTTATATATATATATATATAATATCTTCATATAAGATATATATATATATATATATATATAACAACAATAGCAACCTTAATAACATATCTTTCAACATATATCTTTAACTGCTAACATATATGTATAATAATAATATGTATATAACTCACTATATTTATATATATACGATATATATACAAACATTAATAGGTATATAAACATATATATCTAATAACATAACAATAATATATATATATATATATATATATATATATATATATATATATATATATATATATATATATATATATATATATATATATATATATAGATAGATAACTCACAACCTCCCACATAATTGAGGTGGTGTCAGTTACAAATCGGGAATGCTGTTCACTTATTTGCATTTTTCCAGGTTGATCAATTAATTGCAACCCTTAAAGAACTTCCATGTACTATGTTCTTCTTGATTCTATCAAGCGTCAATATATATATATATATATATAACAACTTTACATATATATATATATTTTATATATATATATATATATATATAACTGCTATGTCGTGTGTGTGTGTGTATGTGTGTGTGTTATCCATATTAATTCCCTTTGCTATTAATAGCTCCTTTACTCCATCGAAGACA
>JABUQX010103373.1:15000-25000 GCA_015478945.1 Trachelipus rathkii
TAAATACGCTAGAAATAAATAATACTTGTAAGACTGTTTTTGTATATATATATATAATATATATATATATATATATCTAATATATATTTATATTATATATATAATATATATATATATATATATTATATATATATATATATATATATATATATATATATATATATATTTATTGACCGTAAAAAATTGATGTTTGAATTTTGTCAACGGGAACCCCACAAAGTGATTAGCCTCTCCCGATTTTAAAGTAGTTAAATTTTGAGCACGATTGGAGCATGAGAACCCGTGCCGCTGTGCGCTCAAAGTTACAAAAAACGCGTTTTTTGGGCTGACTAGCGAAGTTTTGGGGCCGTATCTCCGAAACCCCTCATTATTTTCTCATGATTTATGTCTCAAATTAAAGGCAATATTATTGTAACTAATTTATATTCTATATATATTTATTTCTACTTCTAGTCGAACCCAGCTTAACAGCCTCATCATCATTATATCATCATTTTCATGTAAATTTAGATTTTAGGAGACCTTTTTTTATTACTTTTGTTTTGTTATTTTTACATCTAATTTCCGAAACCAATAGTCGTTGTAATGTATATTATTGATTTTTTCCAGATTTAAATAAAAATAGTTTCTAACGGTCTTCCAACATGCATTTTAAGAAGCAGAACAAGATTAAAATTTTCATTGTAGGTCTATTCGGCTCAACACGCAGTAACGCGGTTGCTAAATTGCCCTCTAATCTCAAGTTTTGGCCACTTTGTCTACAATTTTGCGTACTGTGAAATGAATCTAAGAAGATTCAGCAAGAATTACAATCAACACTCTCTCTTGTTTTCTGGGGAAAGCTCGGATTCCTACAAAACATGTGAAAGATGCTATTACTAAATTAGAGAAACTTCACGCAGAGTGGAGAAATGTACAAAAGGACCAGACTAAACAATCAGAAGCTGCAAAGAACAAAATTAAAGAGTTCGCCTCAAAGGTAAATGATATCTTTGATATCGCCCTTCAAGATGCCTTGCCATGATGAAATCAGAAGAAGACAAGGAGTTTTTTTTGAAACAAAGGGAAAAGGGTCGGCCAGGCTCTATGCTTAGAGTTGATCCTGAAGTTAGCTGCGATGAAGAAAGACAACTACAAAAGGATACTTGGCGAAAATGAACGAGCCAAATTCCAAGCGGAATGTTTATATTCGACATAGGTAAGATTCTTTTATTTTTCTTGAATATTGATTTTTTGCTAGGTACGTTTACGTCCCCTGGTTCTATTAATAGTTTTTACAAAAGCACCAACAAAACAAGATAGGCAACGTAACTTAACTATTTTCATAATTAATTTGTCCTTTTCTTTCTCTCTTTTGTTCATAGAGACCTGATGATGAAGAAGATGAGGACAGTGATGAGAGGAAAACACATGCGATGAAAAATATTCGACGGATTGCTGCAATGCAACGTTTGTACTTCTCAAGAAACCGAGGAGCTTCCTGGACCATCTCATAGCAAAGGATGAAGCGTGGCGTTTAGGGGAATTTTTAACCATGAAACTATCTCTGTTGTTGGATTGGTGTAAGGTATCTGACACAGAAATGCCACACGAATACTCATAGCTATCATAGAAGTAACACTTGGGGAAAACCCTGAGGATTTCAAAGTGTAAAAAAATACATCCATGAAAGGCGAAAAGTATTCAGAGAAAAATACACTGAGATCTTGGAACGAATTTATATACCAGAGAAGGAAGCTGTTGTAGTTCATTGGGACGGTAAACTTCTAGCCAGAACGTTCTAAGACCCAGAGCAGAAAGAAGAATAGCTGTTGTAATTTCTTATGGTGAAAATGAACAACTGCTAGGAGTTCCTGTAGCAGACACAAGCACTGGTGAAGAACAAGCCCTGGCTGTTTATGAGTGGTCTCGAGGAATGGGTGTCTCATATATCAAGAACAATGTTGTTTCGACACACTGCATCAAAAACACAGGAAGGCTCAAAGGGGCTTGTACAATTTTGGAAAACATCTTGGGTAGAGAGCTGCTTTACCTAGCTTGCCGCCACCATATTCTTGAAGTCATGTTGAGAGGTGTTTTCAAATGTAAGTTCGGATCAACAACTGGGCCTCAACCCGATATATTCAAGAGATTCCAAAATGCATGGGCGAAGCTCAACAAGAAACAATATGAATCAACGAAATTGTGAAAAGACATCTACCTTCTGAAGTAATTGCCAACATAACTGCGGATTGTAACACTAAACTCACGGAATCACAACCCAGAGACGATTACAAGGAGCTCCTACAATTGGTATTGGTGTTTGTAGGAGCAATGAATGGAACGGAAGTGGAATTTAAATCTCCAGGTGCCATCAGTCATGCCAGGTGGATGGCCAAGGCCATATATTGTCTGAAGATATTTCTATTCCGCGGACAATTCAAACTGAGTCATGAAGAACAACGGCCTTAGAAACGGTCTGTTATTTTCTGCGTTAGAGTGTATGCAAAAGCTTGGTTAATTCCCACAAAGCACATTTGCTTCCCAACAAGACTTTGACCTCTGCGAAGTTTGTTGACTATCAGGAGATTGACAAAGATATCTCTGAGAGAGCTCTGGTGAAATTCTCAAACCATTTGTGGTATTTCAATGCAGAATTGTAGCCCTCGTGTTCTTTGATTCCTCAATTTCAGACGAAGAAAAATCGGAAATGGCGAACAAAGTCCTAAATGACACCGAGACCGAGACAGAAAATTCAAAAATTGTAAACCCCAAATTTCGAAGACACCAGTTGAAAGAACTGGTTAATGCAGGGTTATCTTTTTTAGTTACCAAGGAGACCATGAATTTCTTTGAGCGTTTTCAGATTAACGCAGATTTTCTCAGAGAACCCCCAGTAGCGTGGCCTGGAAAATATACATTTCAAGCAAAGGAATTGGGGATTGTGAACGTGCACTAAAGGTCGTTAATTGATGTGGCAAACGGGTGGTGAAAATTAAATTACAGAATTTATAATCCTCCTCATTAAAGAATGAGGAAACAGAAACAAATATTGTTTTACAGGTAGTACAACAGCCGAACGCTGTTTCTGATGTTTCCAAAAAATCACTTTGAGCAGCCTTTAGCAAATAGATTATTTATTAATTGTTATCCTTCTTAAGAATCAAACGATGCACGTGGATTATGTCACTCTGCTATTTCTTATTAAATACAGTTGAAATATGTAAAGACAAAAACCATTCGTCATTTTTATTCATCACAATTAATTTTCATGCTTTGAAAAATTTAAATAATTCTCATTCATAAAGTTCGTTAATTAGAGGTTCCTAGTCACGTTTATTTTGATGACATGCTGTCAGCTTCGGTTCGACTATAGTAGCAACAATACTGTATGTAATATAAATTACTCAGTAAAAATATTGCTATATTTGAGACATAATCATGAAGAAAATAAATGAGAAGTTTATCAGAGATACCCTGCCAAAGACGTCCTAGCGCAGCCAAAAATTCAAGTTTTTTGAAACTTTGAACGCCCAGCGGGCACGAATTAACATGCTCCAATCATGCTCAAACTTTGGCTATCGAAAAATCTGCAAAGACTGATCATTTTGTGGGGTTCCCGTTGACAAATTCGGGAATAATTTTCTCTTCCTAATCACTGCGGTCACCCTTATATATATATTATATATATATTATATATAATATATATAATATATATATATAGTATATTATATATATTATATATATATTATATATATATATATATATATATATATTATATATGTATATATATTATATATATATAATATATTAACAGTATATATATAAATATATATATATATATATATTTATTTATAATATATATATTTATATATATATATATATATATATATATAACATATATATATTATATATAATATATTTATATATAAATATACATATATATATATAATATATAGGAATACATATATACACACACACACACATACACATGTACACACACACATACATACATGCACACACGAACACACATTATATAGACCTATGTGTTTAGATGTATCCGGTTTATATATTAATATTTATATATATATATATATAATATATAGTTATCTAATATAATATAATATTTATATAATTTTTTACTAGTTATTGAAACTTTAAACCCTAATGTACTCTCTCAAAATTTAATTCTCAAAGTACTATAGTAGTTTCCTTCTCAAATTTGCATTTTCTGTTCAATATTTACCCCTTTAAAATCTTATGTCAACAGTCGTCACACTTTCAAGATTATATAACCCTTGTGAAAGTGAAAACGTTTTCTAGAACCCCCAAAATCATAAAAATGAGTAAAAATAATAAAAAAAAAGAATAGATTAGAATAAGTAATTAAACTTAAATATAATGACTGTTCCGTCTGTTAGATTCCAGTGAGCAATTCAAAGCGAATCCTACTCGGCTCTAAAATTCGGAATTTCGAACTCTGATTCTGATACCAATACGACAACTGAAATAATAAATACATATACGTAGTAACAGAGCGCCCCCTATTATATTATTATATATATATATTATATATTATATATATTATTATATTATATATATATATATTATTATATATATATATATTATATATCCGTGCGTGTGTGTGCGCGCATGTGTGAATGTGTGCATAGGTGTGTGTGTGTGTGTGTAGGTGGGTGTGTGTGTGTTTAAAGTTGTTAAGAATGGAAATAAAATGGGAAATAAATCCCAAATAAGGAGATGTGCTTCTTTTATCTTTTGCAGTTTCCCTGTCTCAACTGCTTCATCTTCGAGCTTCATTTTTCCCATTTACTTGATTCAGTGCTGAAAATAAAAACATATCATTAATAATAATAATATAATAATAATAATAATAATAATAATAAATAAGTAATAATAAAAATTAATAATAATAATAATAATAATAATAATAATAATAATAATAATAATTAAAAAAAATAATAAAAATAATAAGAATTATATTATTATTATATTATTATTATTATTATTATATATTATTATTATTATTATTATTATTAATTATTATTATTATTATTATTATTATTATTTTATTAATGATAATAACAATCAATATGAATAATAATGGTAACAATAATGACAATAATAATTCATTCATTCATAAATTTTATTTATTCATAAATTTTATTCAGATTACAGAAAATACAAATTAAATATTTTAAAAAAAAAGATATACGAGCAGTTTTTCATTTAAGAATTCAATATTTATATCAAATTTCAAATAACAAAATGTCATGATAATGAAGGTTATATACTATATTTATACTATATTATATATATATATATATTATAATATATATATATTATTATATTATATTATTATATATAATATATAATATCTATATATATATATATATATATATTAGTATACTATATATATATATGTTTATATATTTATATATATATATATACTATATATATTATATTATATATTATATATATAATATATATAATATATATCAATATATATATATACTTATATATATATATAATATATATTAATATTCCGTGGGCGTATTCCTGCCTGGCATGTTTGGACGCACAATGCTGGAAACTAAAAAGCTAAAGAAAATGTTTATCCTTTAAAACTATATATATATATATATATATATATATATATATATATATAAATATACTATAATATAAATATAAATATAAGATAAAATATATATATATATATATATATATATATATATATATATATATATATATATATATATATATATATATATATATATATATATATTAATAATATATAATATATATATACTAATATTATACTATATATATATATATATATATATACTATATATCTATATATATATATAAGCCGTAATATATACATTAACTTACTTTAAATATTACGGAAGGTTTACTTGAACATGAAATCTATTCTCTGGTGTTTTGCAAATTCTTCTATTATTAAATTATAAAAATTGTCTTTATTTTCCATGTTTCTTAAGATAATTTTTTCTATCGATATTAGGGAAAGATTGGACAATCTTACTTTCATTTGAGAGTTTCTCAAATATGTTTTAGTTCTCTTAATTGAGAGCTGAAAATGAGCGTTCAACACTCGCACTTGATATTGGTATAGTTAGAGTTAAAATTATCAGTCTATAGAGTTCCTTAAGGCATTCTGAAATCTTATTCTCTAATAAATACTTAAGGATTTCGTCAACATTATCTTTAGCAAAAATTTTGTTTGAGTATGCAATACACAATTCAGATTGCAAACGTGGAAAGTCAAAGTAAGAACGGTAATTTATTTTTAAGGATTGAAAAGCCTTTTGAGGAAAACTAATATTGTATGGTTTAAATTTTTTGGCCATTCAAAGTTGTAACAAAATCCCAAATTAATTAAAAGACATAAACCCCCGCTCTTTGGTATTTGGTGTCGCGGGGGTTCCTCGCCCTCACTAACTGGAAATGGAAAACTCCCCACTGTGTTCCCACGTCGGCCTCGAGCCCCCTAAATTCCGTGTACTCCCTTTACAATATAATATATATATATAACTATTGTCCCAGCACCTCCCGCCCAAAACAATACCAATTTTTATTACTTTTTTAATGTTTTAATTGTTTTTTTTTTTTTTTTTTTACATTTTCCTAACAAAATTTTACAAGGATTCCAAAATGTATTCCTTTTCGCTGTAGCTTTGTAGTTTTCGAGGATTTTTTTTTACAGTTTCCTCGGTAAAATTTTGCCAGGATTCAGCAAAAATGTATTCCTTTTCGCGGTAGCTGTTGTAGTTTTGAGATATGGATTGTGGCTTTTCTAGAGGCTGGCCATATATATATATATAATACTCTATATATATATATATTATATATATAGTTAATTATATATAATTATGATATATATATATATAGTATATAGTATATTATATATATATATATTATATATATATATATAAAACTGAAAATTTTATATTATAGATGAATAAAGGCGTTATGTGAAAAAAAGCCACTAAATTTAAACCTTATTCACTTATGATTTAAGATCTAAATACATTAATTTTTCTCCCTTACTAGAAGCAGAAAAATAACTTTGGTTTAAAGGCATAATGCTAAAAAAAAAAAATTAGCCCGTATTTAGTCATGCGATAAGGCCTATTATTGAATAAAATTGTTTTCCCAATCTATAAGCAATCTGTCATTCTCATTTGCATTGCATTTTTGGCCATATTTACTAATAGAATAAGGGCTAGTTTTCATTTAGAAGCGGATTTTTTTCTGAATTTCTTGCATTTAAAGCCAGCATATAAAATTTACTATTATAAATATTTATAATATTTAATATTATGTTATTTTCATCCCACCAAAGTATACATGCCGTAATTATTTTTTTACTTTACGTACGTACGCATTCATTGCATGCTTTGCATTCATGGAGAAAACGCCACTGATATATATATATATTTGATATAAAAATATGGTGTATAGCGATAACGCATTTATATATATATATATATATATATATATATATATACTATATATATATATATATATATATATATTAATATATATAATAATAAAAGAATTATTATCCTAGAATCTGAAATGGGGCTACCAATTGGAGCACTGTATTGTGTCCTTTGACACCCCGAATATAATACATGCTTTCTGATAATTCTATAATTGTTAATGACAAAAAATAGATTTAAGTAAGAGAACATTTAATAACGCCTCTTATTTTCTATAGTAATATCAATTGTATTAAAACTACAACACAGTACAATGATACCAATAACTTTAAATACTACTACTACTACTACTACTACTACTACTAACAACAACAACAACAACAACAACAACAACGAACAACAACAACAACAACAAACACAACAACAAAAACAACAACAACAACACAACAAACAACAAAAACAACACAACAACAACAACCATAATAATAATAATAATAATAATAATAATAAATAATAATATAATAATAATAACAAAATAATAATAATAATAATAATAATAATAATAATAATAATAATAATAATAATAATAATAATAATAATAATAATAATAATAATAATAATAATATAAAAATAATGATAATATTAACGGAATGTGATAACAAAATGATTATACTCCTCTAATAAATAACTAGTAATAATATTGATAACAATAATATTAATCATAATTACCCTCTATATAAAAAATAATAATAATAATAATAATAATAATAATAATAATAATATAATAATAATAATAATAATAATAATAATAATATAATAGCAATAATAATAATAATAATAACTAATAATATATAATAATAATTAATAATAATAATAATAATAATAATAATAATAATAATAATAATAAAAATAATAATAATAATGACAATAACTAATAATAATCATAAATAACTAATAATAACAATAATAACAATAACAATAGCAATAATAACTGATAGCAATAATAGCAACAGCAATAATAACTGAATAAATTAAGCAACAATAATAACTAATAACAATAATAGAAATAATAATAACAACAAAAAATAACATAATAACAATAATAATAAAAGTAATAACTAATAATAACAATAACTAATGATAAAAGCAATACCAATAGCTAACAATAACAATAACATTAACAGCAACATTAACAACAAATAATAATAATAATAATAATA
Organism: Trachelipus rathkii; assembly: GCA_015478945.1. Taxonomy (NCBI): domain Eukaryota; kingdom Metazoa; phylum Arthropoda; class Malacostraca; order Isopoda; family Trachelipodidae; genus Trachelipus; species Trachelipus rathkii. The sequence continues at coordinate 23,687 of JABUQX010103373.1, forward strand.
ATAATAATAATAATAATAATAATAATAATAATAATAATAATAATAATACAGTAATAATACAGTAATAATAATAATAATAATAATAATAATAATAATAATAATAATAATAATAATAATAATAATAATAATAATAATAATAATAATAATAATAATAATAATAATACAGTAATAACAAGAACAGTAATAATAACAAGAACAGTAATAATAACAAGAACAATACAATAATAAATAATAATAATAATAATAAATAATAATAATAATAATAATAATAATAATAATAATAATAATAATAATAATAATAATATAATACAGTAATAATAACAAGAACAAGACAATAATAATGATAATGATAATAATAAAGTGTAAACTATATACACATTAATAACATGTAAGCAGGGAAAATCTTTTCTATATTTTCTAAGCAGTTTTTCTTTAATAGACTAATACGATTTCAAGTCTCATTAAGTATTTCCAGACACCACCGAAATCTCTAATGAACAAATGAAAAAAAGTTCAAAGCGTTCACCTCCACATTATTTTAAGTTATAAGTTAAACAAATATAATACTGTACAGTAGGTATATTAATGGAGACTGTGCTTACTCATTTCATTTCAAAAAAAGAGCGTATGAATACTAGATATGTGCTGGAAACTCTCTCCCAGTTGCCGAATCTCCGTTCTCTTTCCGGAGAACGAGGACATGTTTGACGAAATGCTCTCATCAATCGGAGGCAATGGTCTTCCCGAGATCATTTTCACACAAATCTTGGTCAAACCTCTCCCCACCTTAAAAAAATTTATTTATGCGCACTGCCATTATTGTTATTATTAGTAATGAAATTTTCTATTGCAATAAATAAAATTAAATAAGGTATAACTACCTGCGTGTAAGGGTCTATTTTATACGAAATTTTCTGCTACCTTTACCTGCCATTGGTGTTTTATAAAGAAAAGTATAAGTAAAGCGCAATAATATATTAAGGCAATTTAAGATATATTTCGAAAACACTGAAAGGATTCGTGAAAACAAAACATTTTGTTGATACTTTCACTCAAATTAAAGTTAGAATGACCTAATTACTGGTAAAGTAGTATCTCTTTACAGTAAACATATCTGAAAACAAATGCTAGGATTTTTACATTCATATAACCCTCTGATAAATAATTTCCACAATGGATATGTTGAGGAAATCATTCAAATGCCAATATATGAAGCAATCGCGCAATTCTTATGAAAGAAAAGTTACATAAAATGATTTTTTGTCTCGCTTTCAGAGCAACCACGCGCTGCCTTTTTGATCCCTTGTCCTTCTT
>JABUQX010103374.1:7500-13605 GCA_015478945.1 Trachelipus rathkii
CAATGGTTGTAATACAATATCAATATCCGATATATCAGGTTGTATATAAGGTAAATGCAATATACAAAAAAATTAAAGAACTTTTAACCTGATGGTTGTAAAATTAAATTTGCACTTAATATAATCCACACAATTCAAAGAACGGTGGTAAATATTGGTAAATATGGTAAATACCATAATCTAAACAAAAGCAAAGAATTTTTTTAACCTTATGGTTGTATATAATGTAATTAATACACGATGGAAATAAATCAAAGAATTTATAACCTGATGGTTGTAAATAAGTAAATACTATGAATATTACACAATGTAAATGAATCAAGGAATTTATAACCTGATGGTTGTAAATAATATAATACACAATGTAAATAAATCAAAAATTTATAACCTGATGGTTGTAAATGGTATAATTAGATAATTAGAATTACATAAATTACATCAATTAAAGTTATATCAATTTCTATAACCTTATGGTTGTAAGTAAATAAATTTACATATCAACAAATCACAAACAAACCTACAACTTTTTATTAAACTATAACTTAGAATTGTCACTGTCTTAATGTATTTCCACTATTATTCATTATAACGTTTTTACAGAAACTATATATCATCAAGAGTCGATGATCTTTAGTTCATATAATATCCTTCTTTTATTTTTGGTATACCAAATTTTATCTAGTGTTCAATATTGTAGAATATAGTTCGTCATCAATTTCGTAGACTAACTGTCTTTCTAAATAGAATTGTGGACAGTATCCAATTTTAAATAAATCACCAGTGTTAAGGATGAACTGATCCACAAGTGAACAAAAGTATTGCAGATCTATTTCAATCAAAAGAAGAAATCCATCTAAGAAAATAATCTGAACTAGGAAAAGAAAATCCATCTACGAAAAAGAACCTGAAGAGAAAAGAACAAAGTAAGTTTCTCTTCTTCTTTTCCTCATCCATACATGACAATTAAAGGATATCTATAATATTTCAATATGTATTATTTTAAATATGTAGTTCAAATAAAATATTTTTGTCCAAGATATCATAACTTACCCCGACCATTAACAAGTGTAACTTGGAGGGGGTTCTTTTTATTTCTTTATTTTCCAGGTGTGCATTTATGAAGATATCTGAATTTCTACTGAAGATCCTCGCAATTACAGTTGAATTGTTGGAACACTGGAACAGGTAAGTTATATTATTGCACTTATCAAATTATTATGATTATTTTTGCAATTATAATATAAGACGGGCAATTATTATCTTTTAATAACTTTTTTTCACTACTAACCTTTCAGGAAAGCAATTCAGTTTCATCACATTAATTCATCACTTCTCAACACAGCAAAGAACTTTTAGATAATTTATTTCACTTTATATTTTCTATAACTAATGTTTGTCCAAAGTGATAATCATCATCAATAACTTAAGAAAACTAAAATTACTACAGCAAAGAATACAATGTTCAAAGAATTCTATGGTCAATTAAAGAACTAAAAAAGAAAATTAAAGGTAAGTAATATCTGTCTAATTTACAAATATGAATAATATATAAACAATAAATAAAACATATAGATACCATATATGATGATTTTTTATCCAACTTTTAGGATTACCTGACTTTCCCAACTTTCAGGATTACCTGACAAAATAAAGAAAAATGAAAAAAATAAATTACACTTTTCTAATAATATAAATCACACAACAAAGAAAATAAACTTGCGCAGGCGGCAACGGACTCACGTTATATATATATATATATATATATATATATATATATATATATATATATATATATATATATATATATATATATATATATATATATATATATATATATATATATATATATATATATAAATATATATATATATATATATATATATATATATATGATAATAAGAGGTGTATGTATAGATAGATATATATATAGCATATGTATATATCTAATAACAATAACAACTATTCTTCTTCTTCATATATATAATAATATATATAATAATAACAATAATATATATATATATATGTAATGTATAAATTGTATATATATAATATATATATATATATATATATGTAATGTATAAATTGTATGTATATATATATATATATATATATAATATAATATATATATATATATGTAATAATAATAGCCATATATGTATATATATATATGTATATGTAATAATATGTATATCTTCTTCTCTATAATGCGATACAATAGGCAATACATCTGTAACAATAAGTTAATATACGTCTCTTACAATATCTATAATATATATATATATATATATATATATATATATATATATATATAATAATATATATATATACAGTATATATATATAATAATAATAATATATGTAAATAACTAACTATAATATATATATATATATATGTAATATCAATATATATATATATAATAATATATATATCTGTATATACAAACATATTTCTATAACTATATATATATATATATATATATATATATATATATATATATAATAATATATATGTATAATATAATAATAATAATATATATAATAATATATATTTATATATATATATATATATATAATATATATATATATATATATAATATATATAATAATAATATATAATAATAATATGTATAATATAATATAATAATATATATGTAATATATATATATAAATATATATATATATATATAACTATAATAATAATATATATATATATATATATATATATATATATGTAATGTATAAGTGTATGTATAAATTTGTATAATAATATATATAATAATATATATAATAATATATAATATATATATATATATATATATATATAATAATAATATATATATATATAATAATAATATAATATATATATATATATAAAAATATATATATATTTATATATATATATATATATAATATATAATATATATATAATATATATATATGTAATAATCTCTCTATATATATATATATATATATATATATATATATATATATATATATATATATATATATAGGTATATAATACAAGAGATGCTTAAAGCTTGTTCAAATTATAAAAATAATTCGCCATAAATGGGTCACTTTCCAGACTCAGTCCATGCTTTCAGTGCCTTAATGTGGAGTAGATTCGATGAAATATTACACTTAATTTCCCTACAGTATCCTGGTTTTGGCAGCTTGGTACTTCCCCTCATTTAACCTACTTACCACTCCGAGTTTGAAATGAGGATGAAGGGCTGTTGCCATAAGCAAATCAAAATCATCAAGATACTGCTCAACCTCGGTTTAAAGCCATTTTCTTTCCCTTTGTTTGCCTTTGGTTGCTTTAGCAAGTAGTTTACTAAGTTTTTGGCATAGTTAAATTTTTCCACCTCTCGTTGCATTTCCCCAATATTGTCCTTGAGGAGGAAGGATTAGGCAATAGGACTCTCGCGTACGCATTCTTCTCTTCTTGCAACATATCAAGCCTAACAGCAATAGGAGTCATTATTTCGATGTACTCCGCAATTACCTCCTTGTCACTTTTATTAAATACTGGAAGACAAGGCTTTTGGTCCATACAAATGTTGTTGATTTGTGTCATGCGACCATCAAGGTTCTTAAGCAGGTCTTCTATAGAATCTTATAGAGAGTTCCAGCGAGTAACACTTAGTGTTTTAAGCTTTGTTTCCAGCTCATTAATTTTCGCAGAAGTTGTAGTTTTCCTGTTTTGGGCATTCCACAATTCCTGGGCTTTGTCAAGTTTTTTATTAAATGGATCTTTGGCACCAGAGGACCAGTGAGGAACATTTAAAACATCCTTAGTAGCCAAGATGTTTAATGTGTAGGAAATGCAACGGCGATATTTAGTTAGGCTAGGAGCATCATGTTCTTCAAGCAGATTTTCTAGCTGGAGAGGTTTTGTTTGTAGAACCTCTATGTCACTAATTTTGTGCTCAGCGTTGTCCAATTTCAAAGCTCACTTTTTTTTAATATAAAATGAAACATTGCGATAATTTTTTTACTGTTCGGGCGAAGTGGATTAAATTTTCAAGGCATATGTAGTCGGGAGAGATGCACATTTTTTACTTAAATAATTTCTTTGTATATGCATTAGTTTTGGATTTGTTCTTGTGAAAAATTTTCAAAAAAAAAAATTGAAATTTTTTAAAAATTTTCTTTTGAGTATACAAAAAAATTATCTAAGTAAAGATGCATCTAGCCCGACTGTAGAAGCCCTAAAAATTTTATGCTGATAGGACGAGTAGCCGCTACCGTGGCTCAAACGGTAGAGCGACGGAGTCGCATGGCAAGGTCGAGGGTTCGAATCCTAGTTCGGATCCTAGGTAGAAATTACCTAGAGAGTTCCCCTCCTTGAATAGGGCTATGCCCGTGAGGTGTGAACTTTATAAAAAAAAAAAAAAAAAGTCAATTTTCCACTTTCCAAAAAATTCAGATGTTTGAAAAAGTGAAATATTAAGATATTTTCAAAAAATATTTTTTGAAAATTTGTTTCAAGAACAAATCCAAAACTAATGCATATACAAAGAGATTATTGAGTAAAAAATGTGCATCTTTCCCGACTACATATGCCTTGAAAATTTCATCCACTTCGCCAGAACAGAAAAAAAATTATCGTAATTTTTCATTTTAAAATCCAAAAAAAGTGAGTTTTGAAACTGGACAACTCTGAGCACAAAACTCCAAAAATTGAAAAGGTACTTCGTGCATATTGTAGGTAATGGACCCATCTATGCATATTTCAAGTTTGAAGTCATTTCGAAAAAAAATTCTGGAAGTTGATACGACAAATGTCAAAAACATAGGTTTTGAAAAATTGACAATTCTGAAAGAATGACTATTGACACAGAAAAACACTCTAGAAACGACGTTTTAGAGGGCAAAAAAAACTACAGTTTAAGTGTTTATATGATCAAAATCGGCTGAAAATTCCGAATTTTATGTCCATTTTTAGGGGGAGGGGAAATTGGGCTCAGCCCGAACCAAACATTGGATGGTGACCTTAATTTGGAGTTAAATATTTTTTCAGCATTACGTTAATATTTCATATTGATTTTTACTGACCTTATGCTCAATACCAAATTGTTGATGAATATTCGTAATATTGTTGGCTAGGACTGTGCTGGTCTGAGAAAATCTCTCTAAAGGCAAGGAAAGCCTTCTTTCTCTTCAAAGTATTCAAATTAATCCAAGTGAACCGCATCCCCAGAAAACTCCTGTTTATTGTTCCCAGTCCAGCTATCTGCGGTTTGTGGCCCATAACTGACCTTACTGATAATGTTAGTTATTTCAGCCTTCCCTGTTATGGATATGACATCAAGATCCCTCATCACTTTTCTTCTGGAGGGAAGGTGGAAATCAGAGTTCATGTAGGACAGGAATTCGACAAAGAATTCAGTCTCCACAATGTGAACAGGCCCAATGTCATGTAGAAGAAATCTAGAAGCAAAAATATTTTATGAGAAATGATATTAATGACAAATGAAACTTGGTATTTCAAATTCGAAAATATTTGTATGGACTTTATTATGTTAGTTTTTTAACCTGTTAGTTGTGACACCACTTATATTTAACCTGTACTTAAAATAAAACACTTACTTATAAAGCAATTCAAGAGCTCTCTTCTATTTAAATATTTTCGACATAAGACTGGAGAATGATGGTCTGACGCTTTTTGCTGGGTGTCTGTCTCACTGTTTGTTGAGCAGCTTCTGCCCCGCTTTGACCCTCCTTTAATTACAGTACATAGCTCCTTGTTCAAAGAAGGATGTTTCTAAAAAAAGTTACAAAACTAAAATCCTTATTCATGTAAAAAAATATGTGAAATATTTAATGTGAATTTAAAATTAAAAGAAATAAAATTCAAATAAAAGTATCCTTAAGTTACTTACGATCAAGTAGTGCGACTTCAAGCTATATGTTGATTTAATGTCAAAGCTGAAGGTTTTTTTTTTTGAGTGCATTCAATCTTTCCCTTCTACATCACTCTACAATATATATCCCTTCTTGCTCTTGACAGACCCAAAGTGCTTGATAAGATGGGGCCATAGGTGCTCAAAGTCATCTTGGCTGATTTTTTTTTCATGAGAAGTACAGGCGGCATCACACT
>JABUQX010103375.1:0-7500 GCA_015478945.1 Trachelipus rathkii
TAAAACACATTCGAAGGATCAAGATATTAGTCAAAAGTGCCGGGGATATTGAATTCGAGAGGTAATCTGTATTTTGTGATTGCGGTGAAATGGCGACTTCACACTACTAATAAAGTTGTTCACTCAATGAATCTGTGTAGGGTTCACTGGAAAAGAGAGTTCCAATTCAGCTCTTACAACGAACTGGGATGGAGGATGGAGGAAAATGCCATCTGCTGGTACAATCGCACCCTACGTATAATGAGGAGAGATTTGTTTAAACATCCTTCATATACGAAATAAGTCTACCGTTGTCACTGTTTATGTAAAAAAAAAAGGTTGACAACTTATCGTCGTTATTAAAGGGCACAAACACATCAATACACTTTTCTTTAGTGGTCCTTTCCTATTCCTTTTATAGGTTTTTTACGGTGACCTATACATTGACCAGTCATCTTACACGTCGTATTTTCGTTTAACATCATCTAACCATTTCATCAAGAAAGCATCGGCATAGTCGAATATGTTTTTACAGCGGTTCGAGGGTCGATACCGCCCATGATTTCATGGAAAGTATCTATACCTGTTCTAGCTGCTTTTTTAGCGAGGTATTTACCTCCTGATTAAAACAAAGGGATAGCACGTCTGAACAAACAAAAAATCCTCCTAAACCATATATCCTCTGCATTCTTGAACCCCTGAATGACTTTTTTACTTTCCAATTTATTATTATTTAAACGGAGCTTCCTTCTGATGTGTACACTTTACACACTGCTGTCCCCAGTCGTGAATGGGTATGGAATTACCTTCTAACGTCTGCTTAATATAAATACGATCGAAAACTCAGGTTGAGTCTTTACCTTAGACGGTAAGTAGTGGAACATTAGGAAAAGCTTATAAACTCTATTACCTTGGAAAATGAAACTACCCTTAACAAAGAGAGGCTTTAGGTATTTCCTACATCTCAGGGTCTATAATACTGTATAAACATAGTCCATCCAGGCATCTTTGAACCATGCTTAAGAAGGCATCATACAAAATTAATGAACTTCAGTGGTCAATTTCTTTGAGACATTACTCATCCATTGTTGTATATCAACGTATTAGATCCTTTAGAGAAGCGTTGAGTATCGTTATTTTTAAAATATTGAGTCAACATGTCGAGTAATGACAATTACTACCAGGCTGCAGAATGAAAATAAAAATAAAACCTTCTATCGTTTCAAGTTTCACTTACTTTGAAAATTATTTTGTAAGGTGAATTTAATATGATCTTATCTTCGATAACGGTTTTATTAACAAGAAACACGTAATCTTTACATAACTGACGCTTCAAATTTTTTGTTTAAGGCATGAACACATCAGAGATACCGAATGTAAGACCCACTATGAAATATTTTTCATAGAAATATTTTTTTCCGTCATGTTCGATAATGAATGATTACTTTAATTTTAAATATTTTTAACAATATTAACGCTTCTAAATATTATAAATGCCGAGGGGGACTCCAATATATTCTCAACAGATGCATCAAGAATTATTTCACTTAATCTAACTTCGTACATTTCTCGATCAAAATTTATAGAAGGGTTCAATAATTGAGTTGTATAGTCTGATATTTTATTAGCTGGATGTAGATCCATATGAGCCAGATGAGGGCAGCGTTAGATAAAAATGATCTTCGGAGTCATTATTACAGTTTCTCAATTTCATATGCAGCTATTTACGAGCTAGACCTCTTTTACAACTATCGGCAAGCTCTTCCCCGTATAGTGGCACTTTACACACAGCTTGATAGCCATGTGTGAATGGGTAAGGGTTCCTCGACATCTACTTATATACACTCTTAACGGTTCTTAAATTGAGCTATTATTCAGAGATAAGTATAGTGTACACTCAAGGAAAAAACTTATAACTCTGGCCATCTTTAGGAAAATGTATCACTCTTAGCAACTGAGCCTTAGTGTTCCAACATACTGGGGTCTACAATGTCCCAAAGTAAAGGCTGATCAATATTTCTTAAATCTTCGCTAGCATTTATATAACTGTTTAAACTTCACAAGGTAAACCTACCCATTTTGACAGATACGGCTTATTTTTACCTTTCCCACTTAGAAATCCTATATTTTTTCTATTCTTAATACTCGTGACTCTTAGGTCAAATCGTATTTTCTGTATTTCTTGTTTTATAGAATCCTCCTTTTATTTTTGCAACATCTAAATATCGCTCAAGATAGTGATAATTTTAACATATCCTCTAGGGAATTATCTGATGTTCTACTTTAAATAACTTCTCTCGGCCAACCGGATTCATACCCTTTTCTGAATTTCAACAGTCCTGGATATTTCCTCACATAATCTCCGACTTAACACCCGTGTTTATCTTTTTTATTTTCACCATGCGAGTTGAGAGGTACAGCAGGTTTGTCTTCAACCATCTCTTATAGGGGCATTCTTAAGTGTTCTATAAGAGCGATTATAGGAGTAAGCCAGGTCTTGTGTATATAGGAAATTTTTAAATGTATTCATCTTTGTGAAATACCTATGCATGTCTTTCTTTTATAGTTCTTTGTACTCTTTCACTATAGCCGCTTTTATTAACTGAAAATGTGTTGTAATACCCTATGTCATACTCTGTAACTACTTCTTGAAACTCTTTGCCTAAAAATTCTGTACCCTTATCGGTCCATATCATTTGAGGATATCTGCCATCTTCATTTATAATTTCTTTGACTGCTGTAGCAACAGTCTTTGATTTTTTATGCTTTTAAAAACCCTTCCATAAGTATCTGGAATATACGTCTATCACAAAAAAGAATATATTGATACCATTCATTGTTAAGATTTATATTTTATCATATCTGTCAAATCTAGCTGTCATACGTTATCTAAATGCGGGGCTATAGTTTTCCGTGTCGGTAATTTTTTCGTATAGGTTAATGTAGGGTAAAACATCCTCACCTTCTAATATTTTTTCAATTCTTTTATTAATTTGAAGGAAACTTTGTAACTAGTTAATAAATTCAGACTCCTAATTTACGGCTTGCTCACATCAAAAGTAATATTATCGATCCGCTTCCTTAGCCTCCATGATTCACAATGAAATTAACAATAAAAATTATATTCATTTATACTGAAAGGTGATATTAAAACCAAATTCATTCCTGATAGCTTTTATCCGTAATTTAAATTTTATGGCGTATTTTAAATTACAATCTAAAAAATAACACATTATACAGAAAGATGACATAGGTTATATACATAATTTTAAACTTACAAATAATACAATCTTATAAAAAAAAAATTACAATAAATAATTAGGAACTAATCCATTTTGAAGCGATGTATGGTTTTTTTCTTATTCCTCCTTTAACTTGAACGTAATGTACTTCTACTTATCAGCTTTAATCTATCCGATGCAAAAGAGTACCAGAGGGACTTGAGTCAGGTCTAGGAGCCATTGGAATATTATTCAGATCAGCTAATCTTTGTTTATTTCAGGATTAAAGTCCTCGGAAAATTAAGAGTCTTGAAGTTCTTGTTTGATCCTGTTCCATCCTGCTTACAGGAGCCTTCTTCAATCACGGGAGAGATTCGCTATCAAGTCAACAATTTCGATCCAGTATTGTTCTCCGTCAATTAATGATTTGACCTGAGTTCAATTCCATGTAATTGTCTTTAAAAATATTATATAGAAGCTATAACCTGTTTTTCTTACCCTCAATGGTAAGCCTTTCCTTAAGTACAGTTTTTAAATTATTCTTCTCTTTCTACATCAATCTTAGTATTTGGTGCTAGAACTGAATCTTCCTTAGGTGAATTTAAATAAAAACTTTTTTTTTATCTACTAATTTTTGTATGGCATTTTGATATAGGATTCTTTTTTCCTGAATGTTAAATAGTTTAATATTTGATGCAGTTCCTTCTCGTAATTATTTATCTGTTCAACTTTGCGGATCATATAAAAATCAAAGGCTGCTGTTACGCGCACACTGTTGATAGGGGGGAAGGGTTTTACCCCAATCGGTGCAGTTGAGGGTTGATTGGGATTTGTTCGAAACTGCTGTTGTTTTGTTGTTGCTGTTTGTTGTTGTTGTTGTTGTCTGTTGTTGCTGTTTTTGTTGTTGTTGCTGTTGATGCTCGTTGCATGAGGTAGGGGTCCGTGTTAATATTTCACTTCTCTAATCACTGTAGGGTAAACACTTACCTTTCTCCTCATTGAGCAAGCCATATTGGTTATCAAAGGGGCTATAACGGAAAAGAGTAAATGTAGGAAACACCCCTCCACCTTTCTGTAATAGCTTGTTTAATTTTTAAGGTTTCCCTTACGTTTACCGGCAAGTTTTTTTAAAATGATGTCTCTATGAGACGTAGCTTTACTTCTGAGGTCTGTTTAACGAACATTTCCTTTTATAAGATTTAGGGCATACTTCTGCTATACATTGTATAATTTTTTCATTTAAAAAAACATTTACGTTTTTCAGAAGGTTTCAGGTTTTAAATTTTCTCATAAAGAGGTAATATCTGCTACTAAAGAGTACTCATTATTCCAGGTTTATACTGTCTCAATCTCGGTTAGGCAAGAATATTTGTAACGCAGTAACAACTCCTATGCGTGTTCTTAGGATAAAGCTCACAGAGTAAAATAACCGTGAGGTATTGATGTAACTTCTTTATATACTTTAGGAACTCTTTACGTTGAGTAGGGAACATTTGGTTAGGCCCAACATGCTGACTCATATCCTTCCTTGTCCGACCCAGATCAAATACTGTGTGTTTAAAGACACATCCCTCAAATAATTATTCTGATGAAAGATATTCTGTGTTATATAAAAATACTGTGATGTTTAAATGAGGAGAGTAAACTGTGAAAGTTTCTGCTATATCCTCATTCAATTTATGCATCAGATCATCAAGAATTATAATTTTATGCCCTGGTAAACATTGAAGAGCTTTTATGTCATATAACCCTTCGTGAAGTTCGATTACATCTTTGTAATCTTTAAACTTTTCTTGGTAAACATTGTAGCACCATATGATTTTAACAGGTTGTTGTTCGAAAATCTCGACCTCTTTTAAAAGGGGTGGCGCCTATTTTTGCTTCACGCTAAGCCCAATTTTCACCCCCCCCCTAAAAATGGACATAAAATTCGAAATTTTCAACCGATTTTGAAAATGAATTCACACATAGATGTAGGTTTTTTGACGCTCTAAATGCGTCATATTCCAGTGTTTTTCTGTGTCTGTAGTCATTGTTTTGGTATTTTTAATTTTTGAAAATCTAGGTTTTTGACATTTGTCGAAACTCCTCCTAAACTATTTTTCGAAATGACTTCAAACTTGAAAAATACAAAGATTGGACTATTAATCTAAAAATGTAAGCAGGGGAAATTTTGATATTTGACACCCATATCTGAGCATTGGTCGATTTTTTTCAAAAACCTACTATTTTTGGGTTTTTAAATTGAAAAATTGGAAATATTTTTTTTCTGTTTTCTAATCCGCATGAAATTTTCAGGACATTTGTAGTCGGAAGAGATTCACATTTTTTAGCATAATAGGTTATTTGTATATGCAGTAGTTTGGGATTTTTTTCTTTGAACAAATTAAAAAAAAAATTTTTTGGAAATTTTTTTAAAATTTTCTTTTGAGTATACTAGAAAATTATCTTAAGTAAAAAAGAGTATCTCGCCCGACTATACAGGGCCCTGAAATTTGATGATGATCGGACAGGTAGAAAAAAATTTCATATCTAATTTTCACTTTTCCAATGATTGCCCACAAAATCTGTTATATCTCGAGGTGAGTTCTTTCCATCTAAGGAAGTATTCATCAAGTTTTCAGAGCTTGTAAAGTCGGGCGAGATACATCTTTTTTTTACTTAGATAATTTTTTTGTATACTCAAAAAGAAAATTGTTTTAAAAATTTTCCAAAATATTTTTTTTGAAAATTTTGTTCCAAGAAAAAATCCCAAAACCTACTTGCATATACAAAGAAATTATCTAAGTAAGAAATGTGCATCTTCTCCGACTACAAATGTCCTGAAAATTTCATGGGATAGAATACAGAAAAAAAAATATTCTAGTTTTTTCAATTTCAAAACCCAAAAATAGTAGGTTTTGAAAATTGACCAATGCTCAGATATGGGGTCAAATATCAAAATTTCCAGTTGCTACACTTTTTAGATAAATAAGTCCATTTTGTATTTTTCACCCCAAGTTTAAAGTCATTTTCGAAAAATAGTTTTTAGGAGGATTTTCGACAATGGTCAAAACTGTGATTTTCAAACATTGAAAATACCAAAACATGACTACAGAACACAAAAAACAATGCAATAACGACTTTTAGAGGTTAAAAAAAGCTACAGTTTGGTGTTTATATGGTCAAAATCGGCTGAAAATGTCGAATTTTATGTCCATTTTTATGGGGGGTGAAAATTGGGCTCAGCCTGAAAAAAAAATTGGACCCACCCCTTAAAATGTTTAATAACAGAAAGGTTTTCCCACACCTGTTAGGACCGAGACACAGACATGTAAGAGGAGCGGACTAAATTTATCCAAACGTCCATTCTAGATTGATATCTGAACACTAATGAATAATAAAAGGTTGCATTTATGTTATAAATGAATCAATAGATCTAATAGATCAATAGATCAATAGATCAATAGATGGGTAGGAGGGGGTAGGGGAGGGCAGTTTGATTTACTGATTTACTGATTTAGGGTACGTAAAACATAACAATTTTAATAAAAAATATGACTTGAATCAATAGATCAATAGATCAATAGATCAAACAGATGGGTAGGAAGGGGTAGGGGGGGCATTTGATTTACTGATTTACTGATTTAGGGTACGTAAAACATACAATTTTAATAAAAAATATTCTTGAGATCAATAGATAATAGATCAATAGATCAATAGTGGGAGTGAGGGGTTAGGGGAGGCAGTTTTGATTTACTGGATTACTGATTTACTGATTTGGGGTACTATAAACATAACAATTGTTAATAAAAGATATGACTTGGAATCAAAATAGATTCAATAGATCAGATAGATGGTAGGAGGGGTAAGGGGAGGGCAGTTTTGATTTACTGATTTACTGATTTAGGGTAGATGTAAAAACGTAAAGTTTTTACGTTATAAACATGAGAAAAGCATAAAAAAAATTAGTAAAAAAGCAAATAATTTAAAATAATAAAAATATATAAATTTTTTGAAAAAAAAATTAAGTTTTTGAAAACAAAGCTCACTCGTAAGCTAAAAAAAATAAAAGATTTTATTACATAAAACAGAACACGTTTGCGTTCTTGCGCCGGATTGCACCTGCGGGAGCGGGGTGCGGGGCGACGCGCGCACCGCCCATTTCGGCAATCGGATCGCGCCCGTTTACGCGTCGGATCGCGCAGCGGGTGCGCACACGCGTGCCGGCCCGGGGCCAGCTGACGGAACCAGCCTCGCTCAAGGGAGCCTCAAACATCCATATTCGAACTCTATGATCTATAGAACCTATATTGTTAAC
>JABUQX010103375.1:12500-17544 GCA_015478945.1 Trachelipus rathkii
TAGTACGTACGTACATACGTACACAGCCGTGTACGCGCTAATCTGCAATACCGGCCTTCCTACTACTATTATATATATATATATTATATATATATATATATATATATTATAATATATATATATATATTACATAGATTACATATGGTATTTATATATAATATATTATATATTATAATATAATATATATAATATATATATTATATATATATATATAATTAAATACTAATTTATATATATATATATATATAATAGTATATAATATATTATTATATATGTATATATACATATCTTTAAATATTATATATATATATATATATAATATATATATATATATTATATATATATATATAATGTTGGTGGTAGGCTCCTGAATGGAATCAAAAGTATGCATGACAATAGTGAAGCGTGGTAAGAATAAACTGAGTCGTAAGTGATTGGTTTAATATTAATAGCTGAGTGAGGCAGGGATGTGTCATGTCTCCTTGGTTATTCAATTTGTATATTGATAGAGCTATGAAAGAATTGGAGGTGGGGTTGGTATGGAAAGGTGTTAGAATGATTGAGAATAGAAGAGAGTGGATTATGCCCTGGTTATTATATGTGGATGATTTGGTTTTGTGTGGTAAATCTAAAGAGAATTTGAGAGGATTGGTAAAGGGATTTGGCAGGGTGTGTAAAAGAAGGGGTTTGAAAGTAAATGTAGATAAGAGTAAGGCTATGGTAGTTAGTGAGGAGAGTCTGCAGTGTGAAGTCATGTTAGATGGTGAGCCACTGGAATAAGTATCCGAGCTTAAATATTTAGGATATATGTTGGATGAAAAGGGAATGAAAGGCGCAGAATGTAGTAGGAAAGTTGTGAATTGTAAGAAGGTGGCAGGTGCAATAAATCCTTGGTGGATGTGAAGGAACTAAGTCTTGAGTGACCTAGGGTCTTGCATGAGGGTATGTTGTTACCCGTAATAATGTATAGTAGTGAAACTATGGTCTGGAATAATAGGTATAAATCTAAAGTCCAATGTGTTCATATGGATAATCTTACGGGAGTGTTAGGTGTAAGAAGAATTGATGTAATGAGGAATGAACGCATTAGGGAGTTGTGTAGTATGGAGATGGGTGTTAATGAGAGAATAAACGAGAGAGGGTACATTGGGATGGTTTATTCATATGGAAAGAATCAATGATAGTCGGTTGGTTAACCCGATGCATAGTGGTGAGAGTGCTGGGAATCGACCGGCTAGGAGACCGAAGAAAAAGTAAAGGAATGCCTGAAGGAGAGGAATGTGAGTTTGGCAGAGGCGAGAAGAAAAGTGCATAACAGGAGTGAATAGCTGGGTTTTGTGAAGGGGTACAGTTGTGTGCTTTGCCTATGGGATGAACTCTCACTGACTATATAACACATTACCACACTGAAAGTCCGTCGCTGACTCATGAAGCCTCAGGGTGGATTTTTCTGATTGCGAAGAGTCTCACTAGGGGTATAAAGGGGACCGGAAGAGGGGTGCTTTCTTTTCGACTTACGTCATGTTTTTCTGCTACTTTTCTGCTTCGGTGTATGCTTCGCACCTTAACCCCTAATCTGGGGATATTAGGAGGGTAATAATAGTAATAGATAATAATAATAATAATAATAATAATAATAATAATAATAATAATATAATAATAATAATAATAATAAATAATAATAATAATAAATATAATAATAATAATAATAATAATAATAAAAATATTGCATAACATATTTTTTCTATTTATTATTATATATATTATATATTATATATAATATAATATATATATATATATATATATTATATATATATATAAATATAATATATATAAATAATATATAGAAAAATTATGATAAGACTTTCCTTTCTTTTTCTTTCCTCTCCCAGGAAGGATCTTCATCCTGTCAGCCGCGCAAGCATCTTTCTCCAGACGTCCCTCTCCTGCACTGTTCCTCTTCTCTTCAGGTTCTTCAATATTTGGTTAGCTGATTCATCTTTCTCAAGAGAGTTCTTCCAGCCGATTCCGCCCATCTCTTCTTCGGTCTCCCCTTGGTCTTCTGCCCTCGGGTGTCCATTCCCATCTTCTTTTCGGTATTCTCTCCTGCTCCATCCTATCCAGATGTCCCCACCATCTCAGTCTCCCCACGTCCATCTCAGTGTCATCTTCTTCACCCTATATCTTTTCTCTAATAACTTCATTCCTTAATTCTGTCTCTCCTACTCTTTCCATCATAGTTCTTAATATCCTCATCTCTGCCGCTTGTATTCTACCTCTCCTCTCTTCTCGTTGTTGGTCCATGTTTCGCCCGTACAGCAGTCGGAGTCAGTAATACTGTTAAAAATCACTGTTTATCTTTTCCATGTTTCTGTCTTTCATCATGGGGTAATACCGCTTTCATAACTAATCCAAAATGCTTTTCCATTCTTCGCGTAATCTCTTCCCACTTCTCCTCTTGTAAAACTCCTCCGAGATAATTGCAGGTGTTTACTGCCTCACCTCCTCCTCTCTTCACCATCATTCTCATCCCTGCCTCATGTTCCATTCCGGTACTGTTAATATCGTCTGTCTTCTGTATGTTCAATACTTCATGCCCTGCCTTCTCTAACTCCTCTGCAAACAACTCCAGCACCTCTCGAATCGCCTCCTCTCTCTCGCTCCAACATGCCAGATCGTCCGCTATGCCATTATGTTCCCTTCAAATTCTCCCAGTCTCTCTTTCACTTTCTTTATCACCACGTCTAAATATAATATAAACAGAAGTGGCGATAAAACACTCCCTGCTTCACTCTTGGTTGTTCACTCAAACATTTATCGTTCTCGTGGCACTCAGTTCTTTACATTACAGCATGCACTTGTCATACATATTTCTATCTCCTTCTTAATCTACCCTTCAACTCCATAATGTCCTCTCCATAGCTCTCCAGAGCTTTTTCCTTGCACCGAAATCGATGGCCTTTTGCAGATTCGATGAAGGCTAACAAAGAATGTCTTGCCATATTCCAGCATCTTCTCCGGACCATTCTCAGTGTGAATAAGAGGTCCGTCGTTCCTCTTCCCTTCTATACCCCGTACTGTTCTTCTCCGAGTCTCGGCTCTACCTTCTTTCTCAACCTCCTCTCCAATATCTTTATTCGGTATATTTTTTCAATGGCGTCGTGAGATACCCTCTATAATTATAACTGAGCTTTCCAGCATCTCTTTACCCTTATATATCGTATTATTATTGCTTTGCCCACCTTTCCGGCACTTTCCTCTCTCCAACACTTGTTCATCAACTGTGATTCTCCTTTCTAGCTCCTCTCCTCCCTCCACCACCAACTCCACAGCCACCCCATCCTCTTCTGGAGCTTTACCTTCTTCATTCCTTTTTATTGCCTCTTCATATCTGCATCCGTTTATCTCTCGCCTTCCTCCTCCTCTTCCTCCCCCCTCGTCTGATCTGCAGCTTCTTCCTCTTGTTTCTCTGTATTCTACATTAGCAGATCTTCATGAGTATTCGGTCATCTATCATTTTTTCTTCTGGTGCTCATAAGAATTCTCCGTTTTACTTTTATAATTCTAGTTACACTTTTTGGTTTTCTATACGCCCTTCGCCATCTTAAATAGCTTTTTCTTCCCTTCGCCCACATCTCTCGTTATTTTTCCTGCCATTCTCTCTGTCTCCATCTTTTTTGCTCTCCTCTTTATTCTCTCTGCCTCATTCCTTGCCTGTACATATTCCTCCCTTGCTGCCGCGGTTCTTCTTTTCAGCCACTTCCTCATTTTACCTTCTTTTTTCTTAATTGCTTTTTTCACTTCTTCGTTCCACCATGGTGTATTCTCTTCCTAGTACCTCCTACCAATCTCTTACCAAGAGTTTTCTCTGTTACTTCCCTGATGACATCCTGCAAGTCTTCATTTTCTTCTCCATTTCTTAGGGTTTCCTGCATTTCCCGTTCAAATTTTTGTCTCGTTTCTTGTTCTGCCAACTTCTCCACTCTGATAAGTGCTCTAGGGCAGTGGTTCCCAATTTTTTTTTTTTTCTAAACTTTCTTCCCTTCCCTCTTAATCTTCATATTCCGTCCACCAACAGTCTATGATCCGCATCCAAGGACACTCCCGGTATCACCTTTACATTCTTTATCATCCTTTTATCAGAGACTATCATGTAGTCTATCACCGATTTTGATCAATTTGTGTCGTTACCTGATTCCATCTATACCTCGTAAAGATATGCGACTCTCTATGCCTGAAAAACGTGTTCATTATTTTTTTAGGTCGTTTCTCACACAAAAATCGATCAACGCCTCTCCTTCCATGTTTCTTGTCTCCTCTCCAAATGGTCCCAATACTCTCTCCATTTCTCTTCTCTTTCCTACTCTAGCGTTGAAATCTTCCATCAACACGCACCTCTCCCCCTCCTCCTCCATCCCCACCTCTTCCATCAATTCCATAAATCTACTAGTTTTTTCATCCTCTGAGTGCCTGCCTGTTGTGGTGATATACCTGGATATTCCTATACTTTATCCGGCCTAATCTTCAACGGACGCACATCATCAACCCTCATTTAATAATTTTTTTACTCTCTGTATACATGGTGACAGTCTTGGGTCCACTATAATCCTACACATGCTTTCTTAAATTCCCTTCTCTCCCTCCAGCTATGCTCGAACAAATCCCTTCTCCCATCTCTTTACGCCTCTTCACATCCCCTCACATCTCATCTCCGCCATCCCCAACATCTCTATTCCTCTCTTTCTGATTATCTATTATCCTCCTCCTCTTTTTTTCCGCATAGGTACCCATCATTTATTGTGGCACACCTATAATTCTGAAAGTGTTTTCCTGATTCCTAGTCCGTAAATCTCGCAGAAGTCGTCGTCTAAAGTTCGGTCCGGCCCGAGGCTCGCGCTTGAATTCTGCAAGCAGTTTATTTCGGGAAGCGGCTTGCTAGGCCTATCCTTTCCTAGCCATAGCTTCCTTTAGCCGAGGACACCTCCTGGTGTCCTCGTTTCCCGGGTTGCACGACGGGAACGTGGGTTTGGACGTATTATATATA
>JABUQX010103376.1:0-16599 GCA_015478945.1 Trachelipus rathkii
TTTGAAGTAAAAGTTCTTAATTCATTTAGATAAAAAATTCTAAATTTGATAAATTTAGGTTTTTGAAATTCAAGCATATTATGCCATAGCTCCGTAAAAATACAAGTGTAGAAAAGTGACTGAACGTTTTTAGATTGGGTTTTTAGTGAGGAATACGATGGAAGGTCACTTCGGATTTTAATTAGCTGTTATAGTTTTTGGAGTAAAAGGTTCTTAATTCATTTAGATAAAAATTCTAAAATTTGATAAATTTAGGTTTTTTTGAAATTCAACATATAAATGTCCATAGCTCGTGGAATACAAGTCTTAGAAAAGTGACTGGAACGTTTTTAGATTTGGGTTTTAAGTGAGGAATAAGATGGGTTCTTTCGGATTTTTAATAGTTGTTATAGTTTGGGAGTAAAAGGTTCTTTAATTCATTTAGATAAAAATATTAAATTTGATAATTTTGGTTTTTTGAAATTCAAACATATACAATGTCCATAGCTCGTGAAATACGTCGTAAGAAAAGTGACTGGAACGTTTTAGATTGTTTTAAGTGAGGAAAACGATGGTGACTTCGAATTTTTAATAGCTGTTATAGTTTGGAGTAAAAAAGTTCTTAATTCATTTAGTAAAAATATTAAAATATTGATAATTTTGTTTTTTTGAAATTCAAACATATTAATGTCCATAGCTCGTGAAATGCATCGGAGAAAAGTGACTGGAACGTTTTTAAATTGGGTTTTTAAGTGAGGAAAACGATGGTGACTTCGGACCTTTAATAGCTTTATACGTTTTTGGAGTTAAACTGGTTCTTACAATTCATTTAGATAACAATATCTAAAAATTTGATTAAATTTTGGTTTTTTGAATTTCAAACATATATAAACGTCCATAGCTCGTGAAATACAAATCGTAGAAGTGACTGGAACGTTTTAGATTGGGTTTTAAGTGAGGAAAACGATGGTCACTTCGGATTTTTAATAGCTGTTATAGTTTTGAGTAAAAGGTTCTTATTCATTTAGATAAAAATTCTAAATTTGATAAATATTTAGGTTTTTGAAATTCAAACATATAAAAGTCCATACTCGTGAATACAAGTCGTAGAAAATGACTGGAACGTTTTTAGATTTGTTTTTTAGTGAGGAAAACGATGTGACTTCGGAATTTAATGCTGTTATTAGTTTTGCCGAGTAAAAGGTTCTTAATTCACTTAGATAAAAATTCTAAAATTTGATAAAATTTAGGTTTTTTGAAATTCAAAGATATAAATGTCCATAGCTCGTAAAATACAGTCGTAGAAAGATGACTGGAACGTTTTTAGATTTTTAAGTGAGGAAAATGATGGTCTTCTTCGGATTTTTAATAGCTGTTTAATAGTTTTGGAGTAAAAGGTTCTTAATTCATTAAGATAAAAATTTTAAATTTGATAAATTTTGGTTTTTGAAATTCAAAACATATATAAATACTAAGAAACGTGAAATACAAGTCGTAGAAAGTGACTGGAACGTTTATTAGATTTGGGGTTTAAGTGAGGAACGATGGTACTTCGGACTTTTAAATAGTTGTTTTATAGTTTTGGAGTAAAAGGTTCTTAATTCATCTAGATAAAAAATATTAAAATTTGATAAATTTTGTTTTTAAATTCAAACATATAAATGTCGCATAGCTCGTGAAATATGAGACGTAGAAAAATGATGGAACGTTTTAAGATTGGGTTTTAAGTGAGGAATACGAAGGTCACTTCGGATTTTTATAGCTGTTATAGTTTGGAGTAAAAGGTTTCTTTAATTTCAATTTAGAATAAAAATTCTAAAAATTTGATTCAATTTAGTTTTTTTGAAATTCAAACATATAAATGTGGCTATTCCTCCTGAACTACAAGTCGTAGAAAAGTGACTGGAACGGTTTTAGATTGGGTTTAAGTGAGGAATACGAAGGTCCCTTCGGATTTTTAATAGCTGTTATAGTTTTGGAGTAAAAGGTTCTTAATTCATTTAGATAAAAATTCTAAAATTTGATAAATTTTGGTTTTTTGAAATTCAAACATATAAATGTCCATAGCTCGTGAAATACGAGTCGTAGAAAAGTGACTGGAACGTTTTTAGATTTGGTTTTAAGTGAGGAAAACGATGGTGACTTCGAATTTTTAATAGCTGTTATAGTTTTGGAGTAAAAAGGTTCTTAATTCATTTAGATAAAAATATTAAAATTTGATAAATTTTTTTTTTTTAAATTCAAAACAAATAAATGTCCATAGCTCGTGAAATTACGAGTCGTAGAAAAGTGGACTGGAAACGTTTTAGATTTGGTTTTAAGTGAGGAAAACGATGGTGACTTCGAATTTTAATAGCTGTTATAGTTTTGGAGTAAAAGGTTCTTAATTCATTTAGATAAAAATATTAAAATTTGATAAATTTTGGTTTTTTTAAGTTCAAACATATAAATGTCCATAGCTCGTGAAATACGATTCGTAGAAAAGTGACTGGAACGTTTTTAGATTGGGTTTTAAGTGAGGAATACGAAGGTCACTTCGAATTTTTAATAGCTGTTATAGTTTGGAGTAAAGGTTCCTTAATTCATTTAGATAAAATTCTAAAATTTGATGAAAAATTTGTTTTTTTGAAAAATTCAAACATCATACAATGTGTCCATAGCTCGTGAAATACAAATCGTAGAAAAGTGACTGGAACGTTTTAGATTGGGTTTTAAAGTGAGGAATACGAAGGTCTACTTTCGGATTTTTAATAGCTTTATAGTTTTGGAGTAAAAAGGTTCTTAATCATTTAGATAAAAATTATTAAAATTTGATAAATTTTGGGTTTTTTGAAATTCAAACAATATAAATGTCCATAGCTCGTGAATACGAGTCGTAGAAAGTGACTGGAACGTTTTTTAGATTTGGTTTTAAGTGAGGAAAACGATGGTGACTTTCAATTTTTAATAGCTGTTATATAGTTTTGGAGTAAAAAGGCTCTTAATTCATTTAGATAAAAATATTAAAATTTGATAAATTTTTGTTTTTTTGAAATTCAAACATATAAATGTCCATACTCGTGAAATACGAGTCGTAGAAAAGTGACTGGAACGTTTTAGATTTGTTTTAAGTGAGGAAAACGATGGTGACTTCGAATTTTTAAATAGCTGTTATAGTTTTTGGAGTAAAAGGTTCTTCATTCATTAGATAAAAATATTAAAATTTGACTAAATTTTTGGTTTTTTGAAATTCAAACATATAAATGTCCATAGCTCGTGAAATAACGAAGTCGGTAGAAAGTGCTGGAAGTTTTTAGATGGTTTTAAGTAGGAAACGATGTGACTTTCGGAATTTTAATAGCTGTTATAGTTTTTGGAGTAAAAAGGTCTTAATTCATTAGATAAAAATATTTACAATTGATAAATTTAGGTTTTTTGGAATTCAAACATATAAATGTCCATAGCTTGTGAAAATAACGAGTCTAGAAAATGACTGGAACGTTTTTTAGATTTGGTTTTAAGTGAAGGAAAACGATGGTGACTTCGGCTTTTAATAGCTGTTATATGTTTGGAGTAAAAGGTTCCTAATTCATTTAGATAAAAATATAAAATTTGACAATTTGTTTTTTTTTAAATTCAAACATATAAATGTCCATAGCTCGTGGAATACAAGTCGTGAAAAGTGACTGGAACGTTTTAGATTGGGTTTTAGGTGAGGAATACGATGGTGACCTCGGATTTTTAACAGCTGTTATAGTTTTGGAGTAAAAGGTTTTTTTAATATATCTAGATAAAAATTCTAAAATTTTAATAAATTTTAGTTTTTGAAATCCAAACATATAAATGTTCAAGCTCGTGAAAATACAAGCCGTAGAAAAGTATCTGGAACTTTTTTTAGATTGGGTTTTAAGTGCGGAAAACGATGGTGACTTTGGATTTTCAATAGCCTTTATAGTTTTGGAGTAAAAAGGTTTCTTAATTCATTTAGATAAAAATATTAATTTGATAAATTTTGGTTTTTGAAATTCAAACATATAAATGTCCATAGCTCGTGAAATACGAGTCGTAGAAAAGTGACTGGAAAACGTTTTAGATTGGGTTTTAAAGTGAGGAATACGATGGTCACTTCGAATTTTAATAGTTTGTTAATAGTTTTGGAGTAAAAGGTTCTTAATTCATTTAGGATAAAAAAAAAAAAATTTTGATAAATTTAGGTTTTTGAAATTCAAAGATATTAATTGTCCATAGCTCGTAAAATACAAGTCGTAGAAAAGTGACTGGAACGTTTTTAGATTGGGTTTTAAGTGAGGAAATGATGGTCACTTCGGATTTTAATAGCTGTTATAGTTTTGGAGTAAAAGGTTTTTAATTCTTCTGTTGCAAAATTCTAAATTTGAAAATAAATTTAGGTTTTTTTGAATTCAAACATATAAATGTCCATAGCTTGTGAAATACACAAGTCGTATAAAAGTGACTGGAACGTTTTTAGATTGGTTTTTAAGTGAGAAATACGATGGTGACTTCGATTTTTAATATTGTTATAGTTTTGGAGTAAAAGGTTCTTAATTCATTGTTAGATAAAAATATTAAAATTTGAATAAATTTTGGTTTTGAAAATTCAAACATATAAATGTCCATAGCTCGTGAAATACGAGTCGTAGAAAAGTGACTGGAACGTTTTTAGATTGGGTTTTAAGTGAGGAAAACGATGGTGACTTCGGATTTTTAATAGCTGTTATAGTTTTGGAGTAAAAGGTTCTTAATTCATTTAGATAAAAATATTAAAATTTGATAAATTTTGGTTTTTTGAAATTCAAACATATAAATGTCCATAGCTCGTGAAATACGAGTCGTAGAAAAGTGACTGGAAGTTTTGGAGTAAAAGGTTCTTAATTCAAGATAACGAAAGTGACTTCGGGGCTTTTTAATAGCTGTTATAGTTTTGTGGAGTTAAAGGTTCTTAATTCATTAGATAAAATATTAAAAATTTCTTAAATTTTGGTTTTTTGAAATTCAAACATATAAATGTCCATAGCTCGTGAAATACAAGTCGTAGAAAAGTGACTGGAACGTTTTTAGATTGGGTTTTAAGTGAGGAAAACGATGGTCACTTCGGATTTTTAATAGTTGTTATAGTTTTGGAGTAAAAGGTTCTTAATTCATTTAGATAAAAATTCTAAAATTTAATAAATTTAGGTTTTTTGAAATTCAAACATATAAATGTCCATAGCTCGTGAAATACAAGTCGTAGAAAAGTGACTGGAACGTTTTTAGATTTTGGTTTTAAGTGAGGAAAACGATGGTGACTTAGGATTTTAATAGCTATTATAGTTTTGGAGTAAAAGGTTCTTAATTATTTAGAGAAAAAATTCTAAAATTTGATAAATTTAGGTTTTTTGAAATTCAAAGATATAAATGTCCATAGCTCGTAAAATACAAGTCGTAGAAAGATGACTGGAACGTTTTTAGATTGGGTTTTAAGTGAGGAAAATGATGGTCTCTTCGGATTTTTAATAGATGTTATAGTTTTGGAGTAAAAGGTTCTTAATTCATTTAGATAAAAATTTTAAAATTTGATAAATTTTGGTTTTTTGAAATTCAAACATATAAATGTCCATAGCTCGTGAAATACAAGTCGTAGAAAAGTGACTGGAACGTTTTTAGATTTGGTTTTAAGTGAGGAAAACGATGGTGACTTCGGACTTTTAATAGCTGTTATAGTTTTGGAGTAAAAGGTTCTTAATTCATCTAGATAAAAATATTAAAATTTGATAAATTTTGGTTTTTGAAATTCAAACATATAAATTGTCCATAGCTCGGTGAAATACAAGTGGTAGAAAAGTGACTGAAACGTTTTTAGATTGGGTTTTTAGTGAGGAAACGATGGTGACTTCGATTTTTAATAGCTGTTATAGTTTTGAAAAAGGTTTTTAATTCATTTAGATAAAAATTCTAAAATTTTATAATTTAGATTTTTGAATTCAAACATATAAATTCCATATGCTCGTGAAATACAAGTCGTAGAAAGTGACTGGAACGTTTTTAGATTGGGTTTTAAGTGAGGAATACGAAGGTCACTTCGGATTTTTAAATAGCTGTTATAGTTTTGGAGTAAAAAGGTCTTAATTCATTTAGATAAAATTCTAAAATTAAATTTTGGTTTTTTGACATTCAAACATATAAATGTCATTAGCTCGTGAAATACAAGTCGTAGAAAAAGTGACTGGAACGTTTTTTAGATTGGGTTTTAAGGGAGAGAAAAACGATGGTCACTTCGGATTTTTAATACCTGTTATAGTTTTGGAGTAAAAGGTTCTTAATTTAATTTAGATAAAAATTCTAAATTTGATAAATTTAGTTTTTGAAATTCAAACATATAAATGTCCATAGCTCGTGAAATACAAGTCTAAAAAGTGACTGAACGTTTTTAGATTGGTTTTAAAGTGAGGAATACGAAGGTCACTCAATTTTAATAGTTGTTATAGTTTTTGGAGTAAAAGGTTCTTAATTCATTTAGATAAAAATATTAAAATTTGATAAATTTTTGGTTTTTTGAAATTCAACATATAAATGTCCATAGCTGGTGAAATACAAGTCGTAGAAAAGGGACTGGAACGTTTTTAGATTGGTTTTAAGTGAGGAGAAAAACGATGGTGACTTCGGATTTTTAATAGTTTATAGTTTTAGAGTAAAAAGGTTCTTACTTCATTTAGATAAAATTCTAAATTTGATAAATTTAGGTTTTTGAAATTCAACATATAAATGTCCATAGCTCGTGAAATACAAGTCGTAGAAAAGTGACTGGAGCGTTTTTATTGGGTTTTAAGTAAGGAATACGATGGTGCTTCGAGTTTAATAGTTGTTCTAGTTTTGTGAGTAAAAGGTTCTAATTCATTTTAGATAAAAATTCTAAATTTGATTAAATTTAGGTTTTTTTGAAATTCAACATATAATGTCCATAGTCGTGAATACAGTCGTAGAAAAGTTGACTGGAACGTTTTGATTGGTTTTAAGTGAGGAATACGATGGTGACTTCGGATTTTTAATAGCTGTTATAGTTTTGGAGTAAAAGGTTCTTAATTCATTTAGATAAAAATTCTAAAATTTGATAAATTTTGGTTTTTTGAAATTCAAACATATAAATGTCCATAGCTCGTGAAATACAAGTCGTAGAAAAATAACTGGAAAGTTTTTAGATTGGGTTTAATGAGGAAAACGATGGTGACTTGAATTTTTTAATAGCTGTTATAGTTGGAGTAAAAGGTTCTTAATTCATTTAGATAAAAATTCTAAAATTTGATAAATTTTGGTTTTTTAAAATTCAAACACATAAATGTCCATAGCTCGTGAAATAAGAGTCGTAGAAAAGTGACTGGAACATTTTAGATTGGGTTTTAAGTGAGGAATACGACGGTGACCTCGGATTTTTAATAGCTGTTATAGTTTTGGAGTAAAAGGTTCTTAATTCATTTAGATAAAAATATTAAAATTTGATAAATTTTGAGTTTTGAATTCAAAACATATAAATGTCATAGCTGTGAAATACGAGTCATAGACAGTGACTGGACGTTTTTTAAGATTGGGTTTTTAAGTGAGGAAAACGATGCTGACTTCGGTTTTTTATTACTGTTATAGTTTTGGAGTAAGAGGTTCCTAATTCATTTAGATAAAAATTTTAAAATTTGAATAAATTTAGGTTTTTTGAAATTCAAACATATAAATGTCCATAGCTCGTGAATACAAGTCGTAGAAAAGTTGACTGGACGTTTTAGATTGGGTTTAATGGGAATACGATGGTGACTCGGATTTTTAAAGTTTATAGTTTTTGGAGTAAACGGTTCTTATTCATTTAGATAAATATTCTAAAATTTTTGTTAATTTAGGTTTTTTGAAATTCAAAGATATAAATGTCCATAGCTCGTGACAATACAAGTCGTAGAAAGTGATGGAACGTTTTTAGATTGGGTTTTAAGTTAGGAATACGATGGTATCTTTGGATTGTTAATAGCTGTTATAGTTTGGAGTAAAAGGTTCTTAATTCATTAAGATAAAAATTCTAAAATTTGATAAATTTTGGTTTTTTGAAATTCACACATATAAATAGTCATAGCTCGTGAAATTACAAGTCGTAGCAATAACTGAACGTCTTTTAGATTGGTTTTAAGTGAGAAAACGATGGCTGATTTGAATTTTTAATAGTGTTATTGAGTTAAAAGGTTAATTCATTTAGATTAAAATTTAAAATTTGATAAATTTGGTTTTTTTGAAATTCAAAATATAAATGTTCATAGCTCGTGAAATACGAGTCGTGTAAAAGTAACTGGAAAGTTTTTAGATTGGGTTTTAGTGAGGAAAACGATGTGACTTCGGATTTTTTAATAGTGTTATAGTTTTGGAGTAAAAGGTTCTTATTTCATTTAGATAAAATTCTAAAATTTGATAAATTTTGGTTTTTTGAAATCCAAACATATAAATGTCCATAGCTCGTGAATCAAGTTCGTGAAAGTGACTGAACGTTTTTTAGATTGGGTTTTTAGTGAGAAAAACGATGGTCACTTCGATTTTTTTAATAGCTGTTATGTTTTGGAGTAAAAGGTTCTTAATTCATTTAGATAAAAATATAAATTTGATAATTTTGGTTTTTTTGAAATTAAACATATAAATGTCCATAGTTCGTGAAATACAAGTCGTAAGTATCTGGAACTTTTTTAGATTTGGTTTTAAGTGAGGAAAGATGGTTACTTCGGATTTTTTAATAGGCTGTTATAGTTTTTTGAGTAAAAGGTTTCTTATTCATTTAGCTAAAATTCTTAAATTTGATAATTTAGGTTTTTTGAAATTTAAACATATAAAGGCTATTCCTCCTGAAATCAAGTCGTAGAAAAGTAATTTGAACGTTTTTAGATTGGTTTTAAGTGAGAAAACGATGTCACTTCAAAATCTTAATACTCTTTATACTGTTTTTAAATAAACTTTCTATAATTCATTTAGATAAAATTCTAAAATTGATAATTTAGTTCTTTGAAATTCAACATATAAATGTCCACATCTCGTGAAATACAGTCGTAGAAAAAGTGACTGGACGTTTTTTAGATTGGGTTTTTAAGTGAGGAATACGAGGTCCACTTCGGAATTTTTAATAGTTGTTTATAGTTTTTTGGAT
This sequence comes from Trachelipus rathkii, assembly GCA_015478945.1. Classification (NCBI taxonomy): domain Eukaryota; kingdom Metazoa; phylum Arthropoda; class Malacostraca; order Isopoda; family Trachelipodidae; genus Trachelipus; species Trachelipus rathkii. The sequence goes on from JABUQX010103376.1 coordinate 9,122, forward strand.
TAGAAAGTTCTTAATTCATCTGTAGAAATTTTTTGTATTTGTTTCTTTGCTTTTGGAAATTCAAACATATAAATGTCCATAGCTCGTGAATTACGAGTCGTAGTGACTGGAACGTTTTAGATTGGGTTTTAAGTGAGGACAACGAATGTGACTTGATTTTTAATAGGCTGTTATAGTTTTAGAGTAAAAAGGTTCTCATATTTAATAAAATTCCTAAAAATTTGAATAAATTTAGTTTCTTTGAAATTCAACTATAAATGTCCACGCTCGTGAAATACGAGTCGTAGAAAAGTGACTGAACGTTTTTAGATTTGGTTTTAAGTGAGGAATACGAAGGTCACTTCGGATTTTTAATAGCTGTTATAGTTTTGGAGTAAAAGGTTCTTAATTCATTTAGATAAAAATTCTAAAATTTGATAAATTTAGGTTTTTTGAAATTCAAACATATAAATGTCATTAGCTCAAATACAAGTCATAGAAAACTGACTGGAACTTTAGATTGGGTTTTTTTAAGTGAGGAAATACGAAGGTCACTTTCGGATTTTTAATAGTGTTTAGTTTTATGGAGTAAAAAGTTCTTAATTATTTAGATAAAAATTCTAAAATTTGATAAATTTTGGTTTTTTGAAATTCAAACATATAAATGTCCATAGCTCGTGAAATACAAGTCGTAGAAAAGTAACTGGAACGTTTTTAGATTGGGTTTTAAGTGAGGAATACGATGGTATTGGATTTTGAATAGCCTTTATAGTTTTGGAGTAAAATGTTCTTAATTAATTATATAAAAATTCTAAATTTGATAAATTTTTTGGTTTTTTTGAAGTCAACATATATTGCATAGCTGCGTGAAATACAAGTCGTAGAAAAGTGCTTTTGATATTTTTATTGGGTTTTAAGTAAGGAAAACGATGGTCACTTCGAATTTTTAATAGATGTTATAGTTTTGGAGTAAAAGGTTCTAATTCCATTTAGATAAAAATTCTAAAATTTATAAATTTTTGGTTTTTTGAAATCAACATATAAATGTCATAGCTTTCGTGGAACTCAAGTGTAGAAAAATAACGTTTTTAGATTGGGTTTTAAGTGAGGAAAACGAAGGTCATTCGGATTTTTATAGCTGTTATAGTTTTTGGAGTTAAAAAGGTTCTTAATTCATTTAGATAAAAATTCTAAAATTTGATAAATTTAAGTTTTTTGAATTCAAACATATTAATGTCCATAGCTCGTGAAAATACAAGTCGTAGAAAAGTGACTGGAAGGTTTTTTAGATTGAGTTTTTAAGTGAGGAATAAGAAGGTCACTTCGGATTTTTAATAGGTGTTATAGTTTTTGAAGTAAAAAGGTTCTTAATTCATTTAGATAAAAATATTAAAATTTGATTAATTTTGGTTTTTTGAAATTCAAACATAAATGTCCATATAGGTCGTGAAATACAAGTCGTAGATAAAGTGACTGGAACGTTTTTAGATTGGTTTAAGTGAGGAAAAAAATCCGAAGGTACTTCGGATTTTTTTAATAGCTTTGTTATAGTTTTTGGAGTAAAAAGGTTCTTAATTCATTTAATAAATATTTAAAATTTGATGTTATGTTTTTTTTTGAAATTTCAAACTTGAAATATGCTCATAGCTCGTGAAATACGAGTCGTAGAAAAGTGACGTAGAACGTTTTTAGATTGAGTTTTAAGTGAGAAAAACGATGGTGACTTCGGATTTTAATAGTGTTATAGTTTTTGATAAAGGTTCTTAATTCATTAGATAAAAATATTAAATGATAAATTTTGGTTTTTGAAATTCAAACATATAAATGTCGCATAGCTCGTGAAATACAAGTCGTCGAAAAGTGACTGGGAGCGTTTTTTTTTTGGTTTTTAGTGAGGAAAATGGGGGTCGGGATGGGAGTTCTTTTACGTATGAGAGTTATGGGATAAAAGGTTCTTAATTCCATTAGATAAAAATTCTAAAAATTGATTAAATTTAGGTTTTTTTGAAATTCAAACATAAATGTTCATAGCTCGTGAAATACAAGTGTAGAAAAGGTGACTGAACGTTTTTAGATTGGTTTTAAGTTGAGGAATACGAAGGTCTCTTCGATTATTTAATAGTTGTGTATCAGTTTTGGAGTAAAAAGGTTCTTAATTCATTTAGATAAAAATATTAAAATTTGATAAATTTTGGTTTTTTGAAATTCAAACATATAAATGTCCATAGCTCGTGAAATACAAGTCGTAGAAAAATAACTGGAACGTTTTTAGATTGGGTTTTAAGTGAGGAAAACGATGGTGACTTTGAATTTTTAATAGCTGTTATAGTTTTGGAGTAAAAGGTTCTTAATTCATTTAGATAAAAATATTAAAATTTTATAAATTTGGTTTTTTTAAATTCAAACACATAAATATCCATAGCTCGTGAAATACGAGTCGTGAAAAGTGACTGGAACGTTTTTAGATTGGGTTTTAAGTGAGGAAAAACGATGGTTACTTTCGGATTTTTAGCTGTTATAGTTTTTGAGTAAAAGGTTCTTAATTCTTTAATAAAAGTATTAAAATTGGGTACATTTTGGTTTTTTTGAATTCAAACATATAAATGTCGCATAGCTTGTGAAATACGAGTCGTAGAAAGTGACTGGAACGTTTTTAGATTGGGTTTTAGTGAGGAAAACGATGGTGACTTCGGATTTTTAATAGCTGTTTGTAGTTTTAGAAGTAAAAAGTTCTTATTCATTTAGATAAAAATTCTAAATTTGATAAATTTAGGTTTTTTGAAATTCAAACATATAAATGGCTATTCCTCCTGAAATCAAGTCGTAGAAAAGTGATCTGAACGTTTTTAGATTGGGTTTTTAAGTAAGGATACGATGTCGCTTCGGATGTTTTATAGCTGTTTAGTTTTGGAGTAAAAGAGTTCTTAATTCATTTAGATAAATTTAAAAAATTTGATAAATTTAGGTTTTTTGAAATTTAAACATATAAATGTCCATAGCCGTGAAATACAAATCGTAGAAAAGTGACTGGAACGTTTTTAGGTTTTTAAGTGAGGAAAACGATGGTCACTTCGAATTTTTAATAGCTGTTTATAGTTTTGGAGTAAAAAGGTTCTTAATTCATTTTAGATAAAATTCTAAAATTTGATTAATTTTTTTTTTTTTAATTCAAACATATAAATGTCCATAGCTCGTGAAATACAAGTCGATGAAAAGTAATTTTTTTAGATTGGGTTTTAAATGAGGAATACGAAGGTCACTTCGGATTTTAATAGCTGTTATAGTTTTTGGAGTAAAAGGTCTTAATTAATTTAGATAAAAATTCTAAAATTTGATAAATTTTGGTTTTTTGAATTTCAAACATATAAATGTCATAGCGTGAATACAAGTCGTAGAAAAATAACTGAACGTTTTTTAGATGGTTTAAGTGAGGATCGCTGGTGACTTCCATTATTGAATGCTGTTATGTTTTGGAGTAAAAGGTTTCTTAATTCATTAGATAAAAATTCTAAATTTTGATAAATTTTGGTTTTTTTTGAAATTCAAACATATAAATGTCTATATGTGAATACAAGTCGTAGAAAAGTGATGGTTATTTTTAGATTGGGTTTTAAGTGAAGAATACGAAGGTCACTTCGGATTTTTAATGCTGTTAGTTTTGAGTAAAAGGTTCTTAATTCATTTAGATAAAATATTAAAAATTGATAAATTTGGTTTTTGAATTGAAAAACATATAATGTCCCATAGCTCGTGATATACGAGTTCGTAAAAAGTGATCTGGAACGTTTTTGTTGGGGTTTAAGTGAGGAAAACGATGGTCCTTCGGATTTTTTAATAGGCTTGTTATAGTTTTGATAAAGGTTCTAATTATTTAGATAAAAATTCTCAAAATTTGATAAATTTTGGGTTTTTTTGAATTCAAAATATAAATGTCCATAGTCGTGAAATACAAGTCGTAAGAAAAATAACGTTTTTAGATTGGGTTTTAAGTGAAGAAAACGATGGTCACTTCGGATTTATAGCTGTTATAGTTTTGGAGTAAAAAGGTCTTAATTCATTTAGATAAAAATTTCTAAAATTTGATAAATTTAGGTTTTATGAAATTCAAACATATAAATGTCTATTCCTGAAATACAGTCGTAGAAAAGTGACTGGAACGTTTTTTTAGATTGGGTTTTAAGTGAGGGATACGAAGGTCACTTCGGATTTTTATAGCTGTTATAGTTTTGGAGTAAAAAGGTTCTTAATTCATTTAGATAAAAAATATTAAAATTTGATATTTTGTTTTTTGAAATTCAAACATATAATGTCCATAGCTCGTGAAATACAATCGTAGAAAAAATAACGTTTTAGCTGGGGTTTTAATGAGGAAAAGATGGTCAGTTCGGAATTTTTATAGCTGTTATAGTTTTGGAGTAAAAGTCTAATTCATTTAGATAAAAATATTAAAATTTGATAAAGTTTTGGTTTTTTGAAATTCAAACATATAAATGTCCATAGCTCGTGAAAAGTGACTGGGACGTTTTTAGATTGGGTTTTAAGTGAGGAATACAAGGTCACTTCTGATTTTTAATAGCTGTTATAGTTTTTGGAGTAAAAGGTTCTTAATCCATTTAGAATAAAATTCTAAAAATTTGTTTAATTTAGGTTTTTTATGAAATTTCACATATAAATGTCCATAGGCTCGTGAAATAAGTTCGTAAGAAAGTGACTGGAACGTTTTAGATTGGGTTTTAAGTGAGGGATAACGAAGGTCACTTCGGATTTTTATAGCTGTTATAGTTTTGGAGTAAAAAGGTTCTTAATTCATTTAGATAAAAATATTAAAATTTGATAAATTTTGGTTTTTTGAAATTCAAACATATAAATGTCCATAGCTCGTGAAATACAAGTCGTAGAAAAGTAAAAGGTTCTTTTTAGATGGTTTTAAGTGAGGAATACGAGGGTCACCATAAATTTCCGTAGCAGGTAAAGATTTGGAGTAAAAAGGTTCTTTAATTCGTTTAGATAAACATGCTACTATCTGATTAAGTTCTTGAAATTCAAACATATTAATGTCCATAGCTCGTGAAATACGAGTCGTAGAAAAGTAACTGCGAACGTTTTTTAGTTTGGGTTTTAAGTGGGGAAAAAGATGTTACTCGGATTTTTAATAGCTGTTATAGTTTTGGAGTAAAAGGTTCTTAATTCATTTAGATAAAAATTCTAAAATTTGATAAATTTAGTTTTTTTTGAAATTCAAACATATAAATGTCCATAGCTCGTGAAATACAAGTCGTAGAAAAGTGACTGGAACGTTTTTAGATTGGGTTTTAAGTGAGGAAAACGATGGTCACTTCGGATTTTTAATAGCTGTTATAGTTTTGGAGTAAAAGGTTCTTAATTCATTTAGATAAAAATTCTAAAATTTGAATTGTGCTACATTTGTATAAATTTTTAACATATAAATGTATAGCTCGAATAGCAAGTCGTAGAAAAGTGACTGGAAGGTTTTTTAGATTAGTTTTTATGGGGCAAAAGATATATCAGTTTGATGTTGATAGTTTGTTATAAGTTTGGAAGTTTGGTATGAAGAGCTAAAACTGTGGAAATTTTATAAATTTTTTTTTTTTTGAAATTAAAAAAAAAAAATTTCCGCAAAAAAAAAAATAAAAAAAAAAAAAAGAAAAAAAGGGGGGCTCGTGAATACAAGTCGTAGAAAATAACTGGAACGTTTTTCGATTGGGTTTTAAGTGAGCGAAACGATGGTGACTTTGAACATTTTTAATAGCTGTTATAAGTTTTGGAGTAAAAGGTTCTTAATTATTTAGATAAAAATATAAAAATTTGATAAATTTTGGTTTTTAAAATTCAAACATATAAATGTCCATAGTCGTGAAATACAAGTCGTAGAAAAGTGATGGTTAGTCTCACAGATCATTTAGTTGTACTAAGGTCAGTTCGGATTTTTATAGTTGTTATACTTTTGGAGTAAAAGGTTCTTAATTCATTTAGATAAAAATATTAAATTTGATAAATTTTGGTTTATTTTGAAATTCAAACATTAAAATGTTCATAGCTCGTGAAATACGAGTGTAGAAAAGTAACTGGAACGTTTTTGAATTGGGTTTTAAGTGAGGAAAACGATGGTGAATTCGGATTTTTAATACCTGTTATAGTTTTAGAGTAAAAAGGTTCTTAATTCATTTATGACGTCAAAATTGATAAATTTAGGTTTTTTTGAAATTCAAACATAAATGTTCATAGCTCGTGAAATACAAGTCGTGAAAAGTGATGGAAGTTTTTAGATTGGTGTTTTAAGTAAGGAAATACGATTGGTCCGCTTTTTCGGATGTTTTATGCTTGTTATAGTTTTGGAGTAAAGGTTTTAATTCATTTAGATAAAAATTCTAAAAATTTTGATAAATTTAGGTTTTTGAAATTCAAACATAAAATGTTCATAGCTCGTGAAATACAAGTCGTAGAAAAGTGACTGGAACGTTTTAGATTTGTTTTAAGTGAGGAAAACGATGGTCACTTGGATTTTTAATACTGTTTAGTTTTGGAGTACAGGTTCTTTAATTCTTTAGATAAAAATTCTAAATTTGATAATTAGGTTTTTTTGAAATTCAAAACATATAAATGTCATAGTCGTGAAATAACAAGTCGTGAAAAGTGACTGAAAGTTTTTTAGATTTGGTTTTCAAGTGAGGAAAACGATGGTCACTTCGGATTTTTAATAGTTGTTATAGTTTTGAGTAAAGGTTCTTAATTCATTTAGATAAAATTCTAAAATTTGATAAATTTAGGTTTTTTGAAATTCGAAACATAAATTAAATGTCCATAGCTGTGATACAAGTCGTAGAAAAATGTGACTGGAACGTTTTAGATTGGGTTTTTAAAGTGAGGAAAACGATGGTCACTTCGGATTTTTAATACGCTGTTTTAGTTTTGGAGTAAAAGGTTCTAATTCATTTAGATAAAATTTTTTTTTTATTCTAATTTGATAATTTTAGGTTTTTTGAAATTCAAACATAAATGTCATTCCTCCAGAAATACAAGTCGTAGAAAAGTGCTTTTGGTATTTTAGATTTTGTTTTAAGTGAGGAATACGAAGGTCACTTCGAATTTTTAATAGCTGTTTATAGTTTTGGAGTAAAAGGTTATTAATTCATTTAGATAAAAATATTAAATTTGATAAATTTTTTGTTTTTTGAAATTCAAAACATATAAATGTCATAGCTCGTGAAATCGAGGTGTAGAAAAGTGACTAGAAGTTTTTTAGATTGGTTTTAAGTGAGGAAAACGATGGTGACTCGGATTTTTAATAGCTGTTATAGTTTTAGAGTAAAAAGTTCTTAATTACATTTAGATAAAATTCGTAAATTTGATAATTTAGGTTTTTGAATTCAAACATATAAATGTTCATAGCTCGTGAAATACACAAGTCGTAGAAAGTGACTGGAACGTTTTTAAGATTGGTTTTAAGTAAGGAAATAGCGATGTGCTTCGATGTTCTA
>JABUQX010103377.1:0-14118 GCA_015478945.1 Trachelipus rathkii
TCTATAACATTTTACATCATCCAATTGGAGAAATTTTTATAAGAAGAGGAGAAATTAAATCCCAAGATATTTGTAAAGAACCATGTTTAAGTCCAGAGAAAAGATTAAAATGTTAGAGTAGGCGTACCCTACAACTGAGACGAGTGTCCTCCATAATTCTTACTGGGTTTTAATTACCTGTGGTTGCATAATTCGGTGTTCTTAAAGTGTTTAGTTGTTGATTATCCCACATAAGAGGAATTACTCTTACTTCTTTGCAATTAAATTGATCAGCAAATAACTCTGTAATTCTCCGAACCAGATGACCATCGGGTATATAACAATATGAGGACACTCGCTCTAGTGTGTATAGCATTCCTATAGCATTAACTCTTTTCGTCGAAACTTATACATGGTTCCTTTACAAATATGCTTTTAATTTTCCGCCTCTTCTTCTAGAAAAATTGTCCAATTTAGAATGATTTAAAATAGTGATGTACCGATAGCCAGAAAAAGAGCCGATACCGATACCGGAGTGACTCTATTTTTTTAGTGTCGAATACCGATCAATCGATAACCGATACTTTAAATTAATATATATAAATTACTACAGTAATAAGATAGAACATTTGTGTACGGCTAGGCAAGCAACTCAAGATTGCATTCTCTGTACAACCATTTGCTTTAGTCATTTTTATTTCATATTTGGTTGGCCCAAGTATATTTATTTATAATTTTATAAAAAGTTATCTTTTAAGAATAATAAATGCAAATAATAAATAAAACTTGTTATTTTTTTGTGTTTATTCAAAAAATATTCCATTATTCCATTTCCCAGTAAGTAGTTGAAAAAAAAATGTTTAGCTTACTAGCTTTATGTTCTTAACATGCTATTACTATTTAGCAATAAATTCTAAAAAACTAGCTAAAAAAAAAAGAATAAAAATAGCAAGAACACTAATCTTTGATCAATTGGAAAGATTAAATCTTTTAGATTCATTTTTATCTCAACAAGACAATAATAATTATTAATTATAAGAATTAAGGCGATGATAGTTTCATTAATCAAAATCAAAAGATTCATAAATTGCTGATGCGAAAACATTAAGCCTTTCTGCGCGGGGCCTAAGTTTACTGGCGAGAGCCTGTTGCTTTTGGGCGTTTCCATTTCCTACCTACACCTAAAAAGTTTTATTGCAACTGAAATTAACTAGAGTTCTGATAATTATTTGCCTTCAAGCACTGATAATAATGAAAACCTTGACCCATTTTCATGCACCCGATTGAAAGGATTCGTTTCTGTAGGCAGCATCTCCATGTCTTCGTAGAGCCTCATCTCCTCTTTCCCAGATTGCAAATATGAATTATCTCATGCCCTTGATGACTGTCTCTTCAGTTTACCGATGAGGTTCACTTGGTGTATTCCTTGAAGTGAATGAGAATGATCAAAATGTAATTTCGGCCATGACTATCAAAGTGCTAACAATATCCATCCTTATCTCAGTAGGTTTTATTTGCTAAAAGCCAACCATCAGCACTATCAGTGCTTGTTGCAGAAGGTTGCAGTGATATATGGTATTCCACTTCTGTAATCTTTTTTTTTTGTTAAGCGAGCAAGCGTCGTCGGGTATTGCTATTTAACAATGCATTCTATGAATGGTTCACCGTCGAGACTGCCTATTTCTTTGGTTTCAGGCTAGCTTAAGGAATTCCTTTAGAACCCTTTTTATTTAAATTTTACAGTTGTCACCGCGAATCACGCGCAAAAAACCGATATTCAAGAAGAGGTGTTGAACACTCAAAAATTCATCTAAGCGAGAGAGAGAGCAGCATGAGCACAGAAGCAGGCTTTAAAGTGAGGATTAAATAATATAGTAGGAAAACAGATGAAGGAAGAGATTCCACAGAACAGAGTTTCAGGAAAGAAAGAAGCACCGCAGGCGAACTAGTCTTGGGTTACTAATATCAACTCAAAACTCAATGTCCGACACAGCCACCCTCTTGTGCTTTCTGTGGCTCGTAATAGGTGTGGTACGCGAGTGGAAAGTCCCTCGAGATCTGAAGCTACAGTACCTATAGAATGGAAATAAAGCACCCACATCGCGCCAAACAAATATAGAGGGTCATAGTGAAACTAGAGAAGTACATGATAAGTTTGATACGTCTTTTGGTTTGACTCGACACCCTATCCACGCCGGGAACCCAGAACCCCCCGATATGCGAGAGAAGTTCCATAGGGCGCTGCGCCCTTGTTGCTGAAGTACCTTGCGACGAGGCACCACCTCTCCCAGTCTCCCGCAAACTCCCCATTCTTTGCGGCCCCTACGCCGTTCATTTGAGTTTTCCTATATTTTTTGTTCTGTTAAGGCCGGACTGTTTAATCTTGTCAACCCGGCCGAGCGAAAACGTCGCAAAGAGATAGGACAAAGTGGTGTTAGAGAGGCCTTTGTAGCAATTGGTTTTAAAAAGAATTGAATTCACAAGCTTTGAGACGGCCCCATCCGGAAATACTATCCAGATAAGCGAGAATAAAATCGGAAAGATTAAGACGTAAAGCAATTTTTGAAGTAAAAGAGGAGCGAATTGAGATGAGTTGAAGAATGAGGGTGAGTCATCGGTATATGGTGGATAGAGTTAAATGTGCAGGTGAGAAGATTCATTGTGAAAGCAGAAATAAAAGGAGATAAAATCAGACCTGATGGACACCATATTGAGAAAGAAGTGCACCCCATAACAAAGCCGAATTTGAGCGATTTGAAAGAAAGCTAGACATATAGTATGCAAAGAGAAGAGGGAACGAAAGGAGGAAGAGTTGGTAGACATATTGGGCGTGCTTATACCCGTCAATGCCTTTTGGATATGTTCAAGCGCCACACAAAGTCTTCCCGTAGTTTCTAAGGCAGAAACTATAATCTGTTAATGTAAAGCATAATCGCCAGATAGATCTGCGCAAAAGCCGTATGGAATAGAAAGTAATGGAAATGGGATTACAGATGGTCTAATGATGTGAAAGTTAAGGAAGAATTCAAAAATCCTAGAAGATAGAATACAAGTGATAGGGCGATAGTTAGAAGGATCAGAGAGCATCTTTTTCTTCCGGAATAAGGTTGTACATATGGCGCGCTCAACATGAGGAAAAGTGCTAGTATTGAGCATAGAGAATATTATTTGAACGAGGGGCGGGGTCAGCACGGAAGAACACACTTCCTCAAATCTCGGAGAGGAATGCATCCTAGGGCACCGCCTTCCTCACTGTTTCATGATTTCAGGTAGCCCTTAACACCGATTCAAATTGAAATATGAGCAGTAAAGACCTATAGGACACCTGAGAGGAGAATAAATAGGAAGAGGAATGGCAGAATCGTCCAGGGTTGTAGAGGAAAATAGGAGGCCACATGATATTATTGTCTTTCTCAGTTAAGTATTAAACAACAGAATCATTCATCAGGAATAAGAGGAGGAAAGGAGATTTACAGAAGTTGATTGTGAAGATGTTTTTGTCAAGAGACTCAGAGAGACTTGTCAGTAGGAGACCCAAGGAGGTCAGCGCACTTAAGTTACAGAAAGTACGCATTAACCCGTCGAATAGTATCATGCAAGATTTCTAAGCTGAATGAAATTGGCAAGAGTGATAAGGAGAACGAGAAATTTTTCCACACCGAATACGCACTGTCTCTAGCCTAAATGGCAAGAGAGAGCAAGTACGATCGAACCATGGATTTTGAGGAGAAAAGATTTAGTCCAAGAAGGAATGGACCTGCTCATCCCATCAAAATTACAGTTCCCAATTTATCGGCAGAAGCTGAAGCGTCTTCAGTGTCATAAGCTTTCCATCTCCAATTATAGTGTAGCGTGAAGCAACGCAAGGAAATCCACCAATCGGCCAGATCAAAGTGACGAAAAACCGCATAGGGCAGGAGGAGATGTTGGAGAGAAAGTATTTAAATTAAGATATAAGGTTGTGGTCAGATTCCAATAGGAGCGATAGTGGTGTATTTAAAGAGAGAAGGACCTAGTGATGAAACCTAAGTCAAGTGTTGTTCAAAGAATCGGTAGAGACGATCCGGAATGGTTGTTGTAGTATCTTTATGTATGTTGCTCCAGACTTCGTTGAGAATACTGAATGATTCGGCTTCTTCCCCACCTAAATCAGTATGAAGGAGGAACCCAACAATTAAGTGTTATGTACATTGAAATCCCCTTAAATAGAGGATCAGTATTGGTATTGGCCGATATTACAGTCTGTGAGAAGTAGTAAGGTTATAAAAAAGGATGAAAATTATTCTGTTAGAGAACAGTTAGCAGAAGCACAAGATTATTGGAGAGTAGAGAAGGAAGAAAGATTTTAAGCAAGAACATCGAAGTTAGGAGATTTCGAGATTCTCGAGACGTGTTTATATTGGAATGTTTATATTTTACATAGGCCACATTCCATTCTTCAAACGGAAATTATAAAATGTTTATAGTAATTATATTATTAAGTTTGAAGGATGAATTTCTCTAGCCATCTGGGTTCAGACAACAGCATAAAACTTAGGTTAGAGTTAAGATGAGGTGATATTGCTTCCATGGATCGAGTTTAGAAGTGCAAGCCACTTGATGTTTGGTAAATCAAAAGAAATGCACGCCTGTTAAAATCTGCTATCATACACACAACAATCACACACGAAATACATACAAAACAAAAAAAAAAAAACAAAGACAAAGAATTAGGACAAAAACATAAGGAGAAATGAGGAAAAATTTATTCCGTACGCTAAAAACTTAAATCTTAAACTGAAATTTTCGAAATGGTAAAAACTATTTACAAGCAAATTCTAAAATATGAATATATCAGAGTTTATAAAAAAAAAACTCGCGGACGCTCACTCGCTCTTTACGAAATTGCCGTCAACAAAAAAAAGAAGACAAAAATAATAAAAAAGGCTAAAGTAGAAAGATAGAAACTGTTAATACTATAATGATGGCTGTCCAATAGGAAAGTTAGCTAAACTCAAGTGGAAACGCTAAAATCTAGTATAAAGAAAAAGAGGAAGAACATACCTTAGTACTTAGCTTGTATATCAACTAATTATTATTGAAATCTAAAACGTTTCTCCATAATTTTCACACAAAAGTAAGACAGATCGGGATGTATCGCCATATTAACCGATACGACGGTATCCACCAAAATGGCGAAACTACGATAAAGGATAGAATGATGGTACATCCAGAAAATTTCCTGGTTTCCATGTTTAAGTGAATTTTATTTGGAGTAATGTTGTTTATTAGTTTTTTATAACTTTTATTTTAATTTAGTGTAAACCATTATTACATTATTTTTTGTTATTCTTATCCCAATCCTCTTGTTAAAGAGTTTTCACGATATAAGTTATTTTTCAAGCTGTGATTAAGTTTTACATAATTGATAGTTTTATTCATTTCGGGTTATTTAGAATCATAATTGTGTAAAACCTTTTCTGTACTTTTAACATTTCTTCATTTTTTTTTTTTTTTTTTTTTTTTTAACTTCCTATTTTTATACGATAATAGTACATATGTTTTATTTTATCTTTAACATTTCATTAAGTGGGAGTTTAGGACGGACCAGTTTGTTTAAGTCTTGTCTGTAATATTTTTAACGTGCTTTGAACTTTTCATATATTGACAAAAGTGTCATCGATCGTATTTAAATATGTCTTCGATTAATTGTTATTTCATTCATACATAATATTCAATATCAGTAATATTCTATTCATGAATTTCATCAATCTACCGATCGAATTTCTCTTGCACCATTACAAGACAGAATTTCCTTCATTCTGATTATATAGTGTTTCTAGAGTTGAAAGTCTGTTGACTAACGTTCCAGTTAAAGAACCAAACATTATACTTAAAGAAGTTTTATGAAACCAGAGATAAACACACCATAATTGAAATATTATGTTTAAAAAGTTAACTATTGTATCACAGAACTTTTATTTTAAACTAATAAACTTTATCAAAGATGTTTCGATGGGATGTCTCATTGGCAAGTTCGCAGATTTCTAGCATGTCATATGCAACCCAAATTATAATGAAAAATACATTTAATCTTATAGTGTCTTCTGATTAAATGTGTTATTTATCATGTCATAATTGGTTTTTCGAATATGACATGCAGAAATCGGCGAACGTTGGGCCCAATGGGATCCCATCGAAACACCATCTTTTTTTGTATAAAGGTTTATTTAGTAAATTAAAAGGGGTTTCTGTAGATTAATAAGAGAGAGAGTTTTAAAATAGTTTTTTCAATTTAGGTGGTGGTTTTATCTCTGTTTTCATAAACTTCTTTAAGTAAAATGTTTGATTGTTTTTTAACTGGAACGTTAGTCAACAGACTTTCCAACATCTAGAGACACTATATAATCGAAATGGAGGAATTCTGTTTCGTTAATGTGCATTTTACTTTTCATCATCGTTTGCTAATTTATTAATATGATTATTATGAATTGAATATTATTATGAATGAAATCGTATTTATCGAAGACATTTAAGATACGTCGATGACCTTTTGTTCATATTTGAAATTCAAATCATTTAAAAATTTCATGTAAAGACTTAAACTGTCCGTCCAAAACTTAACTAATCATGATGGTAAATCTAAAAAACACAGTAGTTTTTGAATTATTACTTTGTTTTAAAAATGGTATAGTTTGAATTTCAGTTTCTGTTATCTCCTATATTTCATTTTCGTAAAATTTTTACCATGATTCTAGATATACTGAAAGCTTTTTCACAGAATCTATTATTAAAACCCTAATTCTTATTATTATTAAAATAACTTCATCGTGGAACTGCTTTAACAAAGTAGGTGATTAAGATAAAAAAACTAATTACATAGGTTATCCAATTCAAATAGAAAAGTTATTAAGAACTATAAAAACATTTTTACTCCAATTAGAAAATTCACTTAACATGGGTAACCGGCTAACGTACTAGTTAAAAGATCATTTGGTAGATTTTTCAAGAGAGCGAAAATTAAAAATATGAGTTAAGGAACATGTTAAGTCAGAGATAAAGAGTTAAATGTTAGAACTCTACACTGAGACGAGTGTACCTCCATTTAGTACCGTTGGTCATTGTTCGGAGGATACGAAGTTATGTTGTGTATCATTTTATTTGCAAAGAAGTAGGATGTAATTCCCTCTTATGTGGGATATACACAACTAACCCTTTAAGAACCCGAATTATGCACATGGTATAAACCCAGTAATAATATGGGAGCTTACACGACGGATCAAAATCCCACTACCAGTTGATTGCGAGACTGTTAAAAAAAAATTTTCAGTAAATAATGTAACTATCTGCGCATAGCAAATCTCTTTTTATTAAAAACTAAGAGAAGATATGTGAATTTAATGAATGAATGAATGCTGTTTAATGTTTTTTGAATGTTTGTGTTTTGCAGGTAACTAGTTCATGATATAGTTTTGTATTTGTCAAAACAATGATAAGTTGTTTTTGATTTTTTCATAAACTTATTTTTTTAAACTTCACAATTAATGTAAAATATTTTAGAATTTTAATTTAGAAATTGCATTTTTGTAATACTGCATTATAAATAGATATTAGTTTAACGTGATCATCCTGAGTGTACAGGCGAAATTATTGGTTATAATAATTAAAGTTTAACTTCTTTTATTCTCGAATAGTCTTAATAATTCTTCCAAAATAAGATTATAGAAGAATTAAAGAATTGTAAAAGTACGTTAAAACTTGACGCTGATCTAAATTTCTAATAATAATAATTATATATAATAATAATAATAATAATAATATATAATATAATATAAATACTATAATAATAATAATAATAATAAAAATAATAATAATAATAACCGAGTCAGGAAAGTGTCTGAATGAAAAGAATGAGTTTGGCAGAGGTGAGAAGAAAGGCGCATAATAGAAGTGAATGACGGGATTTTGTGAGGGGGGGACATGGTTGTGGGTCGGTGCACTGGATAAGCCTACCATCAGTGGGGCTCGAAAGGCGCTCAAGAAGAATTCTGGGAGGTGAGGGGACATGGTTGTGGGTCTGGTGCACTGGATGAAGCCTACCACAGTGGGGGTCTAGAAAGGCGCATAATAGAAGTGAATGACGGGATTTTGTGAGGGGGGGACATGGTTGTGGGTCTGGTGCACTGGATGAAAGCTACACGTGGGGTCTAGAAGGCGCATAATAAGTAAGTGAATGACGGGATTTTGTGAGGGGATATGTGTGTGGTCTGGTGCACTGGAGAAGCCTACAAGTGGGTCTAGACGGCGCATAAAGAGTGAATGACAGGATTTTGAGGGGGGACATGGTTGTGGGTTGGTGCATCGGAATGAAGCTCCACGTGGGGGCTAGAAGCATATAAGTAAGTGACGCGGGATTTGTGAGGGGGAATGTGTGGGTCTGGTGCACTGGATGACTGAACGGGGTCAAAGAAAGCGCATAATAGAATAAGAATTGAGGTAATTTTGTGAGGGGGGACATGGGTTTGTCTGGTGCCTGATGAAAGCCTTACCTACAGTGGGGTCTAGAGGCAAAATAGAAGTGAATGACGGATTTTGTGAGGGGGATATGGTATGTGGGTCTGTGACTGGAATGAAGCCTACCACTAGTGGGGTCTAGAGGCGATATAGAAGTGAATGAGGACTTTTGTAGGGGGGACATGGTTGTGCGGTCTGGTGCACTGATGAACCTACCAAAGTGGGGGTGCGAAAGGCGTCATAAATATGGAATGAATGACGGGAGTTTGGTGAGGGGGACAGGTTGTGGGTCTGGTGCACTGGATGAAAGCTACCAGTGGGGTTATGAAAGGCGCATATGATAGTGAATGACGGGGATTTTGTGAGGGGGGACATGGTGTGGTCTGGGGTGACGGATGAAGTACAAGTGGGGGTCTTAGAAAGCGCAATATAGAAGTGAATGACGGGAAATTTTGTGAGGGGGACATGGTTTGGGTCTGGTGCACTGATGAAGCCTACCACGTGGTCTAAAGGCGCATAATAGAAGTGAATGAGGGGAGTTTTGTGAGGGGGACATGGTTGTGGTCGAGTGCATTGATGAAGCTACCCAGTGGGGGTCTAGAGGTGCAGTAATAGAAGTGAAAGCAGGATTTTTGTGAGGGGGGACATGGTTGTGGGTCTGGTGCACTGGATGAAGCCTACCACAGTGGGGGTCTAGAAAGGCGCATAATAGAAGTGAATGACGGGATTTTGTGAGGGGGGACATGGTTGTGGGTCTGGTGCACTGGATGAAGCCTACCACAGTGGGGGGCTAGAAAGGCGCATAATAGAAGTGAATGACGGGATTTTGTGAGGGGGGGCATGGTTGTGGGTCTGGTGCACTGGATGAAGCCTACCACAGTGGGGGTCTAGAAAGGCGCATAATAGAAGTGAATGACGGGATTTTGTGAGGGGGGGACATGGTTGTGGGTCTGGTGCACTGATGAAGCTACACAGTGGGGTCTAGAAGGCGCATAATAGAAGTGAATGACGGGGATTTTGTGAGGGGGGCATGGTTGTGGGTCCTGGTGCACGGATGAGATACCACAGTGGGGGTCTGTCGTGAAGTTGTGAAACCCTAGGGTGGATTTTTGGCTGCGACAGGCTCGCACTTAAGGTTATGAGGGGATGGCATGGAAGGCGCTTTCTTTTCAACTTACGTCATGGTTCTCTAATTAACAATTCTGCTTCCAGTGTATGTTACGGACCTCACCCAAATCTGGGGAAAATAAGAAAGATAAAGAAATAATAATAATAAAGATATAATAATAATAATAATAATAATAATAATAATAATAATAATAATAATAATTAATATAATAATATTAATAAATAATCAGAAATTTAATTAAGTACTCAAAGAAAACAATAGGAAAAATATAAGAGAAATGAATTAAAAATAATTTAGGTTTTTGAGAAGGATTTGACTGTTCTTTCCATCATTTCTGGTTTATGAACATCATGGCATCGATTCTCTCATCACAATGGTTAATGGTTATATGACCATCATTCTGTTACCTGCTCTCGTCCACTATTTCTGGGCTTTTATGACATCATGTTTGACCTGCTCTTCGTCCAGCATAGCAGACACCAAAGAGAATTCCCAACAGTGGATTTAGGGATTGCTGCTTCATCTAATTTTCAATTATTAAAGCTATATTTTCACGATAAAAGTTTATATGGTGTAAAGAGAAAACTGAAAATGATGAAAGGGTTAGATTAAGTTCTGGGATAGTTAGAAAATTTTGGCTGTTAGATGGAGAGAATGTGGTTGAAAGGAGTCAATGAACATCTTCCCTAATGGAGAATTTTTTGATAATATTCACTTATATAGAAATCAGTAAATTTATATTTGTCTATTTTAAAGGCATAATGTAAACTGTCTTCGCTTTAAGACGATTAGAAGTAAATAAAAAAAGTTATAAATATGTTGAAAATACTCTCTAATAAAATACCATTGTAAAGATACAATTTGAAGATTATACAACAATAAATAATTTTTGGCACTTGAAGTAGAATCAGTGTTTGAAATCGGGCATTCAATTTATGCTTATACATTTTTAACAGTTAATTTACATATGGTATTAACATATCATACAAACATTTTCTGCAAATTTTAAACATACTATGGCTGAAGAGACAGAAATTGAAAAGCACTAAGGCAGAGGCTAAAGACTTTCAAAATTGTACAAACTCTTGATAGAGTGAAGTTGTTTTCTGAGCCTACTATACTTGATAAATAAATTGTGGTTAAAGATCAATTAAGGAATATTTTTTTGTTGAGATAAAAATAGATCTAAACCAGTAAAAAGATGGATTTCAGTTAGGAGTGTGAGTCTGGACTGAATTACAAATACTACAATAGAGAAAAAAAAAAAAAAAAAAAAAAAAAAAGGAAATCAAACCAGAATGATCAGAAGGAAATGTCTAGGAAATGCGGAATGGTAAGAGTCTTGCAGGTCAGATTACTAAACTAAGTATTCGGAAAACATTAATCAGTTTAAGATAATTTTTAAACTCCTTAATAAGTATAATTTCTCATTTTTATTGGCTTTATAAAAGAAATTAATATTATTATTCATGTGCTTGAGTGGAGAGTTGTGGACGAGTGACTTGTGGCACAGAGCTATGATGGATTTTGTCTGTGTGAGTACTACAATACTAAAGGTTAAATTTAAGTTTGAGAAGAAGGTTAAGGTACAGTATGTGTGGTTGTAGCATATGGTTCACATCTGAGGGTGATGGATTAGAGTTAGACTTTGGAGACAATCTGAATGATGTTTTGGACAGGGTGAGTGGGGGGCTTCAGAATAATTGTGCTGGGAGACTTGAATGGTTGGATAAGTGATTGAAAGAGGGATGGTAAAACAGTGCCTTTGGGGTTACAGGAGAAAATGAGAATGGCAGAAAGGGATTGATTTCTTGTTAAGAGAATGGTAATATATAAGATAAAACACCTTACCCATTTTGAACAAGATTTATCACACTGAAATTTAATCATCAGAAGTGAAGAGTATTATTGATTTTGTGTTGGTGAAGAAGGACATGTCAAAGTATGTGATGGATGTTAAATCAGTGAGGGGTTGAGGATGAGAAGATCAGATCATTATGTTGTTTTATGTAAAATTAGGTTAGTGGGGGGGGGGGATATTGGAGGTGGAAGGAAGTGGGGGGAAATTTTAGTGAAGTTAAATGATAGGGGTAAAAAGGGAAAAAACGATCAATGAGTAGCACGTTGCAAATAAGTCATTGAAATGTGAACAAAATGAATCTGAACAAATCTGAAAGCAAATGAAGGAAGTGGTTGTTAGTAGTGCCAGTGAAGTATGTGGGTTTGCTAAAGTATGAAGTAAGAATGTGAATGGTGGAATAAATAGGCGATGTAAGCAGGAAAAAAGAAAAAAAAGGGTGTAGTTCTGCTAAAAAGTCAATTATGAGGTTTTGAAAGAAAGGTGTATGGAAATACATCAGGAGGAAATGAGGAGGGATAAAAGGCATGCGAAAAAAAAAAAAAAAAAAAAAAGAGGTATTTAAAAGAACAGTTTGGAAGGAGGATGAATGGAGACTTACAAGGGAATAAAAAGCTGTTTTGGAAGGAAGTGCGAAAGGTTAAGAAGAGAAGTTAAGTGAATCTTCATAGAATGAATAGAGATGGATGTTTCATAACTGATGAGATGGATGTGAGGTGTGTGTGGAGGGAACACTTGCGAAATCTGCATAACATTGACATTGATGATGAAGAGGAGATTGAGAATGCAAGTGGGTTTGATAGTGTAAGAAGAAGTAAGGTATTCTGGAGACGAGGTAATTAGAAGTGATAAGTTTTGTGTTTGTCTTTTGTATTATAGCGATGAGATGGTTTTAAGAAGTAGATGCAAGAGAAGATAGAGAGATGGTAAGCCATGTTGCTCCTTTGTGATGTGATGGTCGTTGGAAAAAGATGGGCCATTGCTTGAAGATGCGTACGTTACACCATGGATGCGGCGCGATAGTTTAATTAGTTAGTGACCGTGCTGACTAAGATCAGCAGTATGAAACATACGTATGTTTCAGTTCTGTTATATATTGTTAGTATCGTATATTATTTATATGTTATGTGTTTCAGTATATGTTGTAAAGAAGGAAACGTATTGTACTTTGTAAATAAGTATCTTGGTGATATACAGTAATAAATAGTCAAGTGAGTCATTAAAGTAATAAAGTAGTAGAAATATCTGAGGAGTAGCTCAAGGTGTATACCTATAGGAGCAATGAAGAGTAGTTTGCTTGTAGGAGTAGTGACTCAGTATTATTATTTCATACAAATATATGCTGTAAATAACTTTTTGTAAATTAAGTACAAGTCTGTACTTAGATAAAGAAGAATATTTCATTTATTATTTACTTTGAAAAAAAGATACATTTTCATTTAATCGTTGAAGACCTTTCTTGAGTATCACCAAGAAACAACAAGTGAGTATCAGTTTTGTATATCTGTATGCCTTGCTATCATTGGTTATTTTAATCAAGTAGAAAGGAGGTAATAAGTAGAGTGAGAAAGTTGAAGAATGGTAAATATGGAAGTTGTGCAACAAAGCATTTGTGGAGGGTTTAGTTCCAAAGGACTGTGGGAGAGCAGTGATAGTATCCTTGTATAAGGGTAAGGGTGATAAGAGGAACCATATAAACTATAGGGGAATTAGTTTATAGTGTTGTAGGGAAGATATACGCTGGTATTTTGGTTGAAAGAGTGCATCAAGTGACTGAGGGGCTGATTGTTGAAGAGCAAGGTCCATTTAGAAGAGGTACCGTATAAGGATGTGTAGATCAAATTTTTACATTTAAGTAAATGAGTGAAAAAAATGAGAAGTAGAACAAACTATATTTAGGATTTAAGGACTTGCAACAGGTGATGACAAGATTAATAGGGAAGCTATGTGGTAGGTGTTAATGATACATGATATTGGAGATAGGCTTCTAAATGGAATCAAAAGTATTTATGTGGATAGTGAAGAATAAATGGAATGTGGAGTGATTGGTTTAATATTAATAGTGGAGTGAGTCAGGAATATGATACTTTCCATGGCTGTTAATTTGTATATAGAGAGCGTGATGAAAGAATTAAAGGTAGGGTTTTCAGTGGAGTGGGGGGAGGGGGGTTAGACTGATGGTGAATGAAAGAGAGTGGAGGGTGCACTATTTATTGCACACAGATGATTTGGTTTTGTGTGGTGAATCTAAACAAATTTGAGAGAATTGGTAGAGGGGTTTAAACGGGATTTGAAAGTAAATATAGATAAGATTGAGGTGATGGTTGTGGTAGTTGATAGGCTTCTGAATGGAATAAAAAGTATGTATGATGATAGTGAAGCGTGTGTAAGAATAAATTGAGTTGAAAGGTATTGGTTTAATATTAATAGCAGAGTGAGGGATAGATCTGTTATGTCTCCTTGGTTATTTAATTTGTATGTGGATGGAGTTATGACAGAATTAGAGGTAGGGGTGGTAGGTGTTAGAATGATGGAGAATGGAAGAGAGTGGAGGGTGCCTTGTTTATTGTATGCAGATGATTTGGTTTTGTGTGGCGAATCTGAAGACAGTTTGAGAAGATTGGTAGAGGGGTTTGGCATGGTGTGCAAAAAGAGAGGT
>JABUQX010103378.1:0-7500 GCA_015478945.1 Trachelipus rathkii
TGTACATTATTGTTGCTCATTCTAATATAGATATCAACTTAACCTTTCATATAGATCTATCATCATCTTTGGACACATACTCTAACTCAATGATGCTAATTATTTATATTATTGTTTATTTATTTATATATTATATTGATTATTATTATTATTATTATATTATATTATTATATCTATTTATATTATTATTATATTATTATCATTATTCATTATTATTATACTATTCATTATTATTATAATCTATATTATTATTGATTATTGTATTATTATAATTACTTATTATTCATATTCACCATTGTACTAGGTTTCGTAAATGTAGCTTTTCACATTAGTCGTGCATTGTCTAGTTTCTATGGTTTTAGTTGTGATTATGTGTGAGTGATATTTCCATATTAATTATTATTTATTAATTATGATTATTATTATTATTATTATTATCTACTTATTCATTTTATTATTATTATTATTCATCTATTAATTATTTATTATTTTAGTATTCATTCAATTTTATTATTATTATTATTATTATATCATTTCATTATATTATTATCATTATTATTATTATTATTATTATTATGTATTATTATTATTTTATATTATTATTATTTTTTATTATTATTATTATATATATAATTATATTATTTATTCATTTATTATCATTTTTATAATTATTATTACTATTATTATTAATTATATTATTATTATTATATATTTATATTATTATTATTATTATTATTTTCATTATTCATTATTATTATTATTATATTATTAATTATTGATTATTTATTATTATTAAAAATTATCTATTATTATCTATTATTATTATACATTATTATTCCATGTTATTAGTTGTAGTGTTATATCAATCCTCGTTTCTCATATGACTGTTGCCTATTAGCCAATGTAAATTGAATGACATTTTGTTCGTTATAATATTCATTGTCACCGATTTTCGGTTGATCACTTCTTATATAATGATCAAACTTACCCAGTTATACTATTATCACTCATCTTTTGGAAGATTACTCAATAATGATGCTATATATTATATTATGTTTCATATATTATTATATTATTTATATCTATTCATTATTAAATAATGATTATTATTTATTATATTATTATTATTTAATCTATATATTATTACCTTATTTTATATTATTAGTTATTATGTAGTATGTATGTATTATTATTATTATTATTATTATATTATCATTTTTATATGCATTTGTATTATTTTAATTCGCATTATTCAGTTATCTCTATCGTTTTTATTATTATCTTTTTATAATTATTTATTTATTATTATCATTATGCTATACCATTATTATTATTATTATCTATGATTATTATTTATTCATTGTGTATTATTATTATTTATTATTATTATATTATTTTATTATTATTAACTTAGTTATTATATTATCTATTATTATTATTATTATTATAGAGCAAAACTATCTAAGTAATTCATTATTACTCATTCTTAAAATTCTTAAAGAGAAATTTATTAGACTTTTTATATTATTATTACTTATTATTTTGATTATTATTATTGATTATATTACATTTATTATTATTATTACATATTATATTATTATGCACTTTATATTAATTATTATATTCATTATTATCATTTCTTTTTATATTTATTATTTTTCATTATTGTATGTTATTATTATTATTATTATATATCAATTATTAATTATATCTATTATTATTATTAACTATATATTCATTATTATTATTATTATCATTAATATAATTATTATTATTATTATTATTATATATTATTATTAGTTTATTATTATATTACTTAATTATTATTTTATATTATTTATTGATATTATTCATTATTATTTTCATTATTATATTATTATTCATTATTATTAGTATCATTATTTATTATTATTGATATTATTATTATTATCTTATTATATTATATTATCAATATTATATATTATATTATTATTTATTATTATTATTCATATTATGATTCAATAATATTCATTATTCAATTATAGTTTTAGTATTATTTATTATTCATATTATATATTTTATATTATTATGTATTATTTATATTATTATCTTCATTTTAGAAATTTTATTTTAGACCAGTTTCAATTTTGACATCTTACACCGCAAGCAGGAAATTTTCTTATGAATGAGGCTGGCTGAGTCTCTACTTACAAAAAAGCACAAGCGCATTCATCAAATAGTCAAATACAAAGCAAATGGAAGAGCATTTTTGAACATTTTTTTAGATTTAGCTTGGCTAGATATATCTCTCTTTTGATATATTCTATTATGTCCTAAGGATCTTAGATTTAGGTTAGTAATAAAACTTTAATTTGTTACTTCACATAATAAATAAATAACATTTATTTTGTTTCACATCAATGTTAAATGCTAGTCTTAGAACTCGTCTCTGATGATCCCTGAAGTGGCCAGGCGAAATATGAGATTAAAAGTTCAGAAAGCGGTTGTTCTATTTTTTTCTAGAATAGTCCTGAAAAAAATCAATCATGAAGCGGTGATACCTTTAGAAAATTGGAAAAGGCTTGTTCAAATCCTCACATATATGTATTATTATTATCTATATTATCTTTTATTTATTTTTATTCTCTTATTTTATTGTTTGTTTTTTTTATCTTTATTTTCTCATATTATTATTTCTAATATTATTATTGATCGTATCTAGTATTATTATTATTATTACTTATAGTTATTATTATTATTATTATATTCATATTATTATTATTACGCATATCTATTAATTGATCTATTATATTATTTATTCATCATATTATTATTATTATTAATTCTATTATTATTATTATTCATTCTATTACTATTATTATACTTTTATTATTTTTCCATTATTATATATATTATTATTTAGTATTATCATCTTTATTATTTAACAGGGAAGCATAAGCTTATTATTCATACTCATGTATCTTTATTATTAGTTCTTATTATTATAATTATTTTAGTATTATTATTATGATTATTACTTATTACCTTATTTCGATCTCATTCATTATGCATGTATGTATGCCTACGTATCTATCGCATTCAAGTATTCATTGATCTATTCCATTAATTAATCAATTTATTATTTATTATTCAATGATTAGATTATTATATTATTATATTATATACTTCATGATTATTTATTATTATTCTTATCTTATTAATCAAACTAATTCCCCTATTATTATTATTATTATATCATTATTATATTATTACTTATATTATTATTATAATTATTATTATTATATATTATATATTATCTAATTATTATTATCTATATTTAATGTATCTATCTATTATTAAATATACATATATCAATTATCATCTATTATTAATTATTATTCATATATCATTTTCTTTATATTATTATCTATTTTATTGATTTTTTTTTTCTTACTTCATTATTATTATTATTATTCATTATTATTATTATTATTATCATTATTATAATATAATTCGATATATTCAGCACTCTATTATTATTTATTATATATTACTATTATTATTATTATTATTAATTATTATTATTATTCATTATGTATTATTATTATAAATTATTATCATTATCACTTATATCTTGTCTATTATTATTATTCATGCACCTTTTATTCTAATTATTATATATTATTTACTATTCATTATCTATTATTATTATTATTATTATTATATTATTATTATTATTATTATGATATTATGTATGTATTATTATTATTATTATTATATTAGTTATTCATTCATTATTATTATTATTCATTATTCCATTATTATTGATTATTTATTATTATTATTTTATTATCTTATTATTGCACTTGAACAACTGTCAATATTTATAGTTAATTTTATACTGTCGTTGTCGTTATTATCTGATGGTGTTTAATGCTGATAGTATTCCTAACATTCTTGCGAACTTGTTTTATAATGTCTGTCTCTGCACGTACAAGTTGTCTCTCCACTTGATGTTTGATGCGACAACGCTGATCTATGTAGCAAAAATCGAATTGGCAGCATTTTCCATCTATACAGGGACTAATATGCAACGCTGCTGGCTCATAAAAAATGCCTAATTTTTGACCCTAACCGGAAATTAATTATGATAAACCTATTTGCGATACGGAGGTGATTGAAATTGATACATGTAATGGTGCCGTATGTCAGAAATTTGAAAAAAAAGCTAAACTGGTTCTTGCACTAAAAGTAAAGGAGCCGTCTAAAAAAGAACATTTAATGAATTATTTGTCTCTTAATAAATTTTGTATCTTGATTTTTCTATCAATATTCTGACTGAAACCTGGCTCACGAGGGGGACTCCAACGTTGGCTTACATATACCATAATTACCTTGCCTTATCATATTTATATTGAGATAAACGGAGGTGGTATTTCTGTTATACCTATAGACAATATACCTGCAATGTGAACTTATTCGCGAAGACTCTGCGGTATTGGTACATAATGCGTCCTTGACGTCTTTACTATGAATTCGAATGTGAGACAGTGATGCATATTTGATTGGTGGAATTTACAGAAGAATTGGAAGGTCTTGTTGATTTTAATGAATGCTTCTCCCATCTATTACTTGATAAGTTAACACTTTGCCAATAAAATTATACTCTATCAGTGGAGACTTCAAATGTGAGCACTTGCTTGCTGACATAAATATCATCCGCTAGGGCAATTCGAAACTATAATTTTCCTCTCCAAAAGTCAAGTTCATCAGCTAATATTCAGCTTCCCACTCGTTCGGTCAGCAGAGTCTTAGTACCATTATGCAATCACATATGCGACTAAGCTACCTTATAATATACAGAATTTTTTGAAGTGCTCACTGTCTGATCATTATCCAACATGTTGCTCTTTGAAAGATGCGACTAACGAAAGCCCCCATAAAACCCGAAGTAAGGATCAGGAAAATATACAGAACGAGCAAGTTAATACTTTAAGAGGAGAGAAGTCAGCGTCCTTGCAGGTATATGTTTCGGCATCGGCTTAAGGTGTCGTGGTGAAATATAGATGAACGTATTTGCGGATTTGTATTGATGCGGCTTGAGGACCTGGTGGCTCGAGGTCTTACCCCAAGCCTGAACAGAAAAGATCACCCAAAGATTCGTTTTGAAAGGTCCAGTGGATTACCAATAAGTTGCTGTTGTGTCAATTAGGGAAAAAAAAACATAACTTTTAAAGCTTTTCGATAGAAATGCGGATGTAACTTATCCTTCGACAGTACTTCAAACTATGTCAGAAATCTTCTTACTTCCTGCATTGGAGACTTTCAAGCGGAACTAT
This sequence comes from Trachelipus rathkii, assembly GCA_015478945.1. Lineage (NCBI taxonomy): Eukaryota > Metazoa > Arthropoda > Malacostraca > Isopoda > Trachelipodidae > Trachelipus > Trachelipus rathkii. Next base: position 5,319 of record JABUQX010103378.1, read on the forward strand.
AAATAATCAGAGGAAGACTTGATGATTTCAAAGAATGATACGCCTAAAATTTGAGAGAGTTACTTAAAGCGTTTTTGGGAATATGAATAGGAATGTTTGGGATGTTAGTTTAAATTGTAATACTTTTTTAAGTAAGCTGCATATGCGAACTTTTCATCTGCATTATCATTTTTGAACGTTCCGTCAAGTTTGAGAACCATCTCCTAACACTACCTAAATACATCAAAATAATATAATTCTCCAGACAAAACTCGCTGCATTTATAAGCCTTCGCAACTCGACTCAGAGATAGAGGACAATCATTACAATAAATTTAAAGATAAAGAATTTCCATACTTCCGCTCTTCCTGCGAGAATTTTGAAGATGGTTTCTGGCGAACTGGGGGAAATTCTCTCTGTACTTTTTAAAAGATCCATACCAAATTGCTATATCCTGTTTTTTAAAATAGATTAATCAGATGATACCCAAAATTGGAAGTCGTGATCTCACTTGAAACTTCAGACCTATTTCGATCCTTGTCAACAATAACTAAGGATTTGAGAAGCTTATACCACGCCTAGCCGGAACCAACCACTATACACGAGGCTTCACATTTCTACCTTTATTAAGTAATTCCTCTATATTCTACTTCAACAATCTGGGATTTTCAAGGCGAGGGGGAGTCAACGATCGACGCTTTTGTCAACTTTTCATCGAGTTTAGGTTCGAGAGCCGTGTCTCTCGTGGACCAACCTAGGAACAACACACCGTTGCTAGCCCAGGCTCCAATTTCTGGCATTACTTTCCAAAGCTATTCGACACCAATTGACAAACAAATCACACTTACCCAACATATTGTCAAATCGAATAGAAAGATAACCGGCTATTAGACCGGTGTTTGTCTTGGACTTCGAGTAATCGGTGCGTGCCTCATTCAAGACCGCACTTGTGCCAGTTTGAGACCCAATTATGTTGCACAGCAATAACGTCCCTGAGAAATATTCAGCCCCAAGAGATATGGATTCATAACGCTGAAATGTTCCTGCAGAGCAACGGTATCATTCCTCCTCGCATTAAATGTTACAGGCTTTATAGCTCTGCCTCCTTTCATGCATTCCCAATTTGCTTGAATGAAGCGCACCTATTTTACGCTAATGTTTGGCAACAGCCCACAATTGGCACCACATATTCAATACTCTTAATTTGCATCTTTTGCAGCATGTCATTCTCGGAACTATGGCTAATCAAAACTTTCTCGTATAATAAAGGCCAATTTGTTTGTAGGACTCTTTGCCAAGTCATCTTAGACGAGAAATGAGAAATACTGCTGCGGTTTTAAAAAATTGCTTCCGGGAATTTCAATTGGCACTTAAAATCAACTTGAATACACAGGACCATTGCTGATTTATTGTTGTTTATTATTATGATTGTATTTGTGTGATTCTTGAAGCAGATTTGAATGTAACTTATTTTACTTGATGTTAATTGAATTTGTAAAGCTTGCTTTTGTATTCTAACTTAATAAATGGTAAAGGGTAAATATATCTATTCTATATATATATACTTAATATATTATATATAGGTAATATATATATATATATTATACGTATATATATATATTATATATATATAATATATACTATATGATATATATATAGTATATATATAATAGTATATTATATTCATATTACTATATATATATAGATATATAAATACTAATATATATCAGAGCTGGCGCGCCTATAATTTTTTTGAGTGCCCCTGCGCCTCGAACCTAGTGCGCCTAGCGCTATGCGCCTATATTTCTAGTCACATCACATGTGTTTCAGCGCCTATGCGCCTACCATGTGCATACTGCGCTTATGCGAATATGCGCCCTGTTGGCGCCTGCGACTGTTCTCCCGCCCGGTGCCCTGTTCCTAAAATTTATTTGCAAAGCAAACTTAGTGCGACTAATAAAAAGCATGCTGTACTAAGGAAAGAAACACGCACATCTTGTAATTTTTGTAACTTAAAACACCGTAAACAATATCTGCACCCGCCCTCTTCCTCCTCAATGTTCGTGTCTGGTCGCATGGTTTCCCCAGGAAGGCCAGCACGAGCGCTGCAGAAGTCTGCAAATTTTCAGAGCCATAGTTGCCATTTTATTTGTAGTTAAGAACTACTTAACTAGCCTATATTAATACTAGTCACCTATAATTA
>JABUQX010103378.1:12500-14477 GCA_015478945.1 Trachelipus rathkii
AGTTCCGAAGGATTGGAAAAGAGCAGTAATAGCCCTATAATGGTAAGGGGATAGGAGGAACTGTAGGAATTATACAGGGAATTTGTTTTATTGACGTGTTGCAGGAAAGAATATATTTGCCAGTGGTTTGGTTGAAAGAAGTACGTCGAGGTGAATGAGGGGACTGATTTTTGAAGAACCAACTGCATTTAAAAGTATGGTACTGGTATGTGTGGATAAAATTCTTTACATTGAAACAAATGATTGAGAATAACAAGAGAGAAGAAAAAATAAATTGTATTAGGTTTTTATAGATTTGCAACAACAGGCGTATGAATAGGATTAATAGGGAACTCTGCAGCAGGTGTTAGTTATATATAGTGTTGGTGGTAGGCTTCTGTCTGAATGGAAAATCAAAAGTATGCTGACGATGGTGAACCGTGTGTGGTAAGAATAAAATAGAGTCGAAAGTATTGGTTTAATATTAACTATGTCTTCTTGGTTATTTAACTTGTATAACCTGGATGGGGGTTATGGAATAATTAGAGGTGGGGTGGCGTGGAAGGTGTTAGAACGATGAAAAATGGAAAAGAGTGGAGGGTGCGCTACTTATTGTATGCGGATGATTTGGTTTTGTGTGGCGAATCTTAAGAGGTTAGAGAGGAATGGTAGAGGGTGTGACAGGGTGTGTAAAAAAAATCCTCTTGAAAAATATAATGCAGAATTATAAGGTATTTATGGTAACGACTGAAGAGAATCTGCGGTGTGAAGTTATGTTAGATGGTTAGCAGCTGGAAAGTGTCTAAATTTAATAAATATTTAGGATATATGATGGATGAAAAAGGGGACGATGATTCAGAGTGTAGTAGGAAAGGGTTGTGAATATAGGAACAAGGTGGCTTAGTGTAATTAAATCCTGGTGAATGCAAAAGAGACTATGTCTTGAGTGCGCTAATGGTTTGCGTGAGGGTCTGTTGTTACCTGTGTTAATGTATAGTAGAGAAGCTAAGGTTTAGAATAAGATGTATAAGTTCTAACATACAATGCTATCCAGATGGATAAACTTACTGGTATGTCAGGTGTGAGCAGAAATGATAAATGAGGAGTTGTTCAAGTTTTGTTTGCAGTGGCCAAAAATTTTTTTGTCAAATTAAAAAACTGAAAAAAATTATTAATGTTCTTAAAAAATGTGTTAATAAATTGAATGTCAAAGTTTTTTGCAGATTAAATGCTGGTAATTCATCAACACACATATATATCATATGATATGATATATATATAGTATATATATATATTATATATATAATAATTATATTATATTACCTAATATATATAGTATATATATACTATAATATACTAATATTATATATATATTAAGTTGTTAAATTAGCAAGTTAAAATAAAATTTAGAAATTAGCTATACACCGCTTTAAAATCCTTAAGATTAATTCGAACATATTGCTTAAATCTATTTGTATACTTTTGTCTGCTAAAAATGAGATTTTTTCCCATTTTCAAATTTTTTGTAGTTAATCGAAATGTCACGAAGGTATAAAATTTTAGTTAAATGAAAAAACTTCAAAACTAAGAAACACCATATGATAGAATGATACAGCAGTTTCCAAATATTCTTCTGTTACTTGGCTTGTGCATTTGTGAAAAATAAGATATGGTGAGAGTGTTTATATATGATATATTCATACTGTAGTTTTACATCTAAAAGGTGAAAGGTAAGTAACTTAACTATATAATATTTATGATTGTATAGGATGTGTGTGTGCATATTCCCACAAACATATTCATTTTTGTAGATCAAACAGCGTAGAGGTTATGGCTACCTCAAGACGAAGCTGCGTGGATATCCTATATTTATTGCTATATATGTGGAGAGTGCACAATGAAAGGATGCAAGAAGCCTATTTCTGAGTTTGTAAAAAGAACATATGTAGGTTATTTTGGTGTCAAGCTTGGAGACCAAGGTAAGACATGCTCCTCATA
>JABUQX010103379.1:5000-20000 GCA_015478945.1 Trachelipus rathkii
ATCATGTCCCTGTTAAACAAGGACACAGATATTCATTTGACTATTATATATTTGGAGATATTAAAGTTGCCCTTGGTCTATGAGCTTTTTATGTAGCTCTCTACATTGAACTGCAGCTTTCCTTTTTACCCTGCTGTCAGCATCACTATTATTATCATTAGTGGTGGAAACTGTTTCTGGCAGATTTTCATGAAAATTGGTATTTTTTATCAGCAATATGATATCCGATATGTGTCGGGTTATAATTTCTTGATTAGGTTTTTTAATAAACAGTTTCTCCTAAATCATTATTTTCAATATCTTGTACTGTTCCCATACTGTAAAAGTATGGTTTAGTAAATTTTTCTTTAATAGCAACAATATCTCCGATTCCCAGTGAAAGTATGTTTTTTATTTTTATATTTGTCTTGCTGATTAGTGGCAAGATATTGTAAGTTTGCTAAGAATTCATCATAGTACAAATCATTCAAATTAGATTTAACTTTTCTGTATTTTTGAAAAGTCAAATATAACTGATCCTGATCAGGTTCACAAGGAGACCAATCAGGATCATCTGAATGATCTACACCATCATGAAATAAATGAGAAGAAACAACCATAGCTGGAACCTCATATCCTTTCAGCAATATCTCCGGTGTTATTGCAAATGGGATATTTGGATCCACCTCAGGGTTTCTTAATATTGACTTAAATGCTACTGGCCTTTTATTTATAAGCATGTTTGCTTCCCTAACTAATAAAGAAAACTCATCCTGCTCTAATATATTTTTTCCTATAGCACTATAGATTATATTTTTCACCTGTTTGACTAAAGATTCAACTAAACCTCCTAGAAAACTAGCTTTACCAGGGTATGGTGAAAACTCTAAAATCTTTATATTATGGAGAGTTAAATAATTTTTAACATCTACATCATCAAGAAAGCCCTGGCACTGAGCTTATTATACTACTTCCCTGATCACTAATTATAAGTTGTGGAAATCCAAAGTCAAACACATGAAATTGAAAAGCAGAAATAAAGCATTTATTATCTACATTTTTACATAGAACAAGGTTTACAGCTCTAGTGTATGTGCAAGTTATAATTAATATGTAAATCTTCTCTACTACATTATTTATTTTTATATTAAAAGGTCCAATGTGGTCAAGAAATATTTCTCTAAATGGAATTTGAGATGGATTTATTCTATAATCTTTGTAATGGTTTTGATTAATTTTTATGGTTCTGCCATACATTAATTTACATTTTATGCAGTTTTTTATATTTTTCTTAACTACTGAATATGCTGTTGGAATATAAAACTCCTTTCTTATTATAGTTAGAAGTTTATATACACCTGCATGTTTCATTTTTACATGTAATTCTTTAATTATTATGTCCGTTAAAGAGTGATTTTTATGCAACAAAATTGGATTTTTTTTATTAAAATCAGCATCTAAGTTTGCAAATTTACTCTTTACTCTAATTATATTGTTTTTATCAAGAAAAAGATTAAGTTGTGTGACCAAATTTGTTTCTTTATTATTTTTTGGGTTTATTAAATATTGATATGTTTCTGAAAAATTTTCTTGTTGATATTGCCTAAAAATGACATTACAACTTTCTTCATATGAGCATATGGCATTTGGGTCACAATTGGAAAACAAAGTGGGGTTTTTCTCATGTACTTTAAGCTTTAAATTATGAATAAATTTTCTTACATAGTGTGAAACCTTAAATAGTTTATTCAAAGAAGAAAACCTATCTAATTTAAATAAGGGTACAAAAGAAAAAGTTTGAATATTATAAATATTAAAATCTGTATTATTATTATATAAGGGATTTGGAACAGTGACTTTTAACCTTTCATTATTGTTGTTTAATATAGGCCCATTTAAATAGGTTGAATTTTTTAACAAAACCTTGTATGAAACACATCGAGTAACGTAATCACTAGGATTCTGAGATCCTTCACAATGATGAAAAGTTATCGGGTGTTTTTCACATGCAGTTTCAATAAAATTCAGCTGATTATTTATAATGGTCCCTTTTCTTTCTATTTTGTTTAATTTTTCTATTTTATTTATAATCCAATTCAATGTTACCATTGAATCAGTATATAAATGTAATTTATTTATTTTTAAAGGTGTGAAAGTGTTAGTTAAATTGTCAAGCATTTCTATTAGACACTGAACTCCAAATTTTACGGCAAATAGCTCTAAAACTGGAATAGATCTATTAGTATTTTTGTTTGAAATTAATTTATTTTTTGCACATAAAAAATGCAGCTCACTACTATCTTTATTTTGTAAATATAAGACACTACCATAAATGTCTTTACTAGCATCAGTAAATGCTATAATATTATATGAAGAAGCATAATCCCCAATAAATCTTTTTAATTCAGGTTTTTTGCTTTTATTATATTGTGAGCAAATATTTTTATATTCTTTTAGTAAATTACTATTTAGTTTTGTGTCCCATGTTAAATCTTTGTTATTTTGTAGTTTATGTAAAAATAATTTAGCCCTATTTTTTCCAGGAAGCCCAATATTTAGTGGGTCAAATAGACCATTTATAGTAGATAAAATAGATCTCAAAGTGTTTGCTTTGGGATCCATTTCATTATTTTTATTATATAAGGTATCCCACATCATCCCTAATAGTTTAATGTGATTATTTATAGGCTCATCTACATTACTGTTATTGTCTAACTCACTATAATTTAATTTTTTAAACTCTGGTGAATTACTATGAAATTGTTGCAAATTGAACCCATAATTGTTAAATATTACATGAGACTTATGATAAGCAAGAATAATTTCACTTTCAGAAGATGAAGAATAACCTAAGTTATCCATATAAGACAGGTTATACAAAATCTTCCTAAGTTCATATTCAAACTCATCACATGTATGAACATGCAATATTAATATTATATAAAGTGCTACCATGAGAATGGAAGGGCTACATCTAATACCAAACGGAAGTCGCATTAATTTATAAGAAACAATACTAAAATCATTTTCTTTTATATTTTTGAACCACAAAAAATGGAATTTTTCTGTATCCTTCCAAGGCAATTTAATCTGGTGAAAAGCCCTCTCCAAATCGAATACCAGCAGATACTTATTAAATCTTAGTAGTGTTAATGCAATATCCAATCTATTATTTAAATTAGGTCCTGGCAAGCTAACATTATTATGTGATAAATTAGTTGGTTGATTTTTATCACATAGGTTCGACAAATATACAATTCTGCATTTTGTCGTTTCTACGTGATCTCTAAATACTGCATTATGAGCTAAAAATGAAACTTTATTATTATTTTTTACTGTATTTATTTCAACAGGTTGAATGATACCTTGGTTAAGTTGGTCAAATATGACATTATTATACGCTTCTAATTTTAGAGGCTCTTTTTTATATTTTTTAAGTATTGATTTCAATACAGAATTAGCCAAATAAAAATTATTTGGCAAAAATTTTATTAATTTATTATTCCATAAACAAGGCATAATCAATCGACCTGTATCCATATCTACATGTGTATTTGTAATCAAGTATTTTATAAGTTCTATGTTTAGCTCTGAGAATTTTTTAGGACATTCAAAATTATCGTAATTTAATAAATCTTTTAAATTTTTATCTACTAAATCATCATCCAATTCTAAGCTAGTATTATTATTTTGAACTAGAGATGAAATTGAGTAATCCATTTCTAGTCATTCAATCTTGTTTTCAATTTTGACATTTTTTCCGAGTAAATCGGCTTGTTCTGTGAACTTTTTAACATATTTTAAGTATGGCAAATTTTTTATTAATTTATTTAAGTCCCCAGCTAATAAGATTCCTAAAGAAGTGTAATATAACAGTGAACTGTTGTTTGTTAACCCAAATGAACATGCATTTATTGGTATTATGTGGGCTCCATTCACACCTAATAGTATATGGATTTCCTTATTATTCTTATTTCTTAGGTGCTTATCAGCTAAAGGTATTTTATTTTCATCAAATGCTTTTACAATTTGAGGGGAAGGTATATTCACTCTGGTTTGTATTGAAGGGACAACAGCTGCAACAATACTGTTATTTTTATTATTTATTTTTATATCAATTTCTATAATAGAAGTTTTGTAATATTTGCTTTCATTGAAACCCTTTACATTAAGCATTATTTCAGACTGTACAACTTTATATTTAATTTTTTGTGCTACTGTTTGTGATATAAAATTTATTTCAGACCCAGAATCGTATAAAACCCTCAAATCTTGGTTGTTATTGTTTTTATTTATACAAGTGGTGGTGAAGGTAGGAAGAGTTATGTTTTGACTAGTTGTTACATTTAAGGAGCTTAATAACAAACAATTTGCTACTTGCTCTGAAGATGGGTTATCTACAGGTGTAACATTTAGTTCAACAACATTGGTTGATGTTTCTGCTTGTGCATTATTTTTATTTTTATTGTTTTTTGGTTTTTGTGTTGGATTAGGTCCACTTTGTTTTTTAATACATAAAAATGCGGAGTGCCATGAATTACAATTTCTACATTTAGCATTATTGTAAATTAAACTTACAGTTTTAATTTGATGATTCCAGCACCCACATTTAATACAATCTCCTAGTTTTGCACTTTTGTATTGATTCAGGTGTTTTGAAAGTTGGGCAGCAATACAATTTATGGTCCATGCAATCTGCTGTTTGCAATGTTTGACAAATAGAACAACCAACCCTTTTTGTTGTTTCAGTGTTTGTTTTTTGTTTTTGATTCACATCAATATTAGTAGCTAAAGCTACTGTTTTTTCAACTTGTGATGTTGTTTTATTAGTGTATGTATTTGCATTTGTTTTTGTATTTACTAACCCACTCTTACCTATTCTATTATGAACTTCAAATGCATTATTTAAAATTTCATCTAAATTTGGATAAGTATTATTTGTAATGTTTATATATTGAGTTTGATATTGTTCAGGCAAACTATTCCACAAAAAATATTGACAAATCACTTTACTAGTTATTTTTAAGCTATCTACTTGACTTTCTATTAATTTAGCTTCACTAACCCAATCATAAAAATTATTAGTTAATTTTAGTTTTATCAGTTTTTCAATAACTGAATATTGTTGTAAAGTTTTATTGCTAAAGGCACTTTTAAGCAGATTTTTTGCCATATCATAATCCATATCTGCCATAGGGCTTTTTTGTATTAAAATTTTAGCTGGACCTTTGAGTTGTTTCATTAGACAAGAATGTCTAGCAAATTTATTGTATTTCTCCCTATCCATTATTTCCTCAAAATTTTTTATAAACCTATCAAAGTCTTCAGGCTTTCCATCAAATTCAGGGAGCTGGAGTTCGGGTCTTTTTAAACCAGAAAAACCAGTTTCAATATGATTATTATGAGAAGAAATATTCTGTATAGGGCTTATTTTATTTTCAAGTTCACTTATCAAAGATGAAATGCTGAGGGCATAAAATTCATTTTTTTCACAAATTTTATCTGCGCTTTCAAATGTAAATTCTTCACAGTCAGCGTAAACATTTATTATTTTATTGTCCAACTCTGAAATTTCATCTAGGTTTGTTTTTAATCTATCTATGAGACCCTTTATTTCGTCATGTGTATATAAAGTTATACTAGCTAGGATTTTATTAACTAATTTGGTAATAATGGACCTCTTGGTTCCTCGTCTTTTAACGAGAGTCAAAACTTGTTGAAATAATGAGGTTGGTGTTGTCCCATCACCAATTATTTCTTCAACTATTTTTAACTCTACATTTGGGTTACATCCATATTCACCTATCTTTATTTTTATACTTTAATATTAAAAATAATAATTTTTTTTATAGTACGGTATATTGTCAGTCTCGAATAGGCCTTTATGTGGCTTCAACTCAAATATTTTTTAATAAATATACTGCATATAAACTGTAGTATATATATATATTTTTTTTTTTATAATATATTGTCAGTCTCCTGATGGGCCTCATGTGTGCTTCAACTCAAAATTTTATTTATTAACAAATATACAGTATAGTAGCTTGTGCCTATGGTTTTCATGGTACAGTATATATGTTTACAGACCCTAATTTGTTTATTTATATTAATACCAATGTTTACAGTTTTAATACAGTTTTAATAGGCCCTATATATTTTTCTAAGACCATATACCAGACAGAAGGAACTCAGCAATTACTTGGCGTGAAAGGACCATCCTGTCGACTGCGCCATAACAGAAAATTTTATGGATGAAAAAAATTAGAGAAGGGGGAATTCAAAGAAGTTTTAGTTTTAAATTTACTATATAAAAAAATTAAATGTATAAATATTTACATTGAATTTAAGGGAGATTATATATATTTTAATTTTATTGATTTAAGGGAAAATATATTTATATAAGGTGGAATAGAACTCTTCTCTAACTTGCTGGTTTCCTTCTTTCTGTTAACACCAAAATGCTTCCTATTATTGCCAAATCCAGAGCCAATCCTTATCTGAAAGGATAGGATTTTATAGGCTCTTCTATATTATTATTATTATTATTATTATTATTATTATTATTATTATTATTATTATTATTATTATTATTATTATTATTATTATTATTATTATTATTATTATTATTATTATTATTATTATTATTATTATTATTATTATTATTTTTATTATTATTCAAAAAAGATGAAATTCAAATCCATTTATCTATTCAATCTAGTTAATAATTTAAAGCAAATGGTTAATAATTTTTATAATAACTAGATCCCCTTTCACCCTCTAATTCATTTACAAACAAATGAAGGGAGACCAAATTTGGCTTTAACAACAATTAAAAACCAATCTGTAAATTTTCTTCACACCTTTGTTATAAGAGTTTCCAAATATTTAACTGAATTGGTAATTCCTTCGCCCTGGATAATGATTGTCAAACAAAAAAAATAAGGCCCTTCTAGGCTGGCCTCCTCTTTATGGTACATGGGGTAGTAAGTTCTATATTATTATTGTTTATCATAGCCTGTTGCTAACTTCTTCTTCAGGCTTAGGTATGGTGGCCTAAGCCCCTTATTGATATATGTAAAATAAAAAATATAAAACTTTAGTTTTATTATTATTATTTTTATTATCAGTGGCCACTGAACTGGTTGATGATTCTTTAATAATTTATTTATTGCCTAAATAGGCAGAGCAAAGAACACAAGTCTTGCTCCTTTAGATGTTATAAAGGGTCTGGCACTCTGCCAATCCTAATTTTTATTCCTCGTCAATTTCTTGCATCCCAATTTGCAGAGCTAAGCATGATTCTATGTAAGCATACAAGATCTCATCTACATATATTAATCTTTCGAATGAATTAGACTTCCTAAAGACGCTATTTCTAAAGAATGGATTCCCAGGTTTTATCATTGACAATATATTCAGGAAACAACTTTTGTTGAAATATCATCAAATATCTTGCACTAAATTAACAGTACCTAAAGAAATTCTGTATATGAAATTACCTTTTAAGGGGAGAATGAGTTGTGAAATTGAACGCAGAATTAAAGGAATATCAAAATCAAATTACCCCCAGTCCAACTTCAGATTAACTTTTCAAACGAAAATAAAATTGGAAAATTCTTCAAAGTTAAAGATAAACTTCCTACCTTTATGAAACTATCAGTGATATATACAAATACTGGGGCGTGGTGACTGTGATGCCACCTACATAGGAAAGACTATTCGTAGTCTTTCTATTCGCATTGCTGAACATAAAGGTATCTCCTATAGAACTTTAGAACATTTGCACCATCCCCCATATTCTGCGATCAGTTTTCATTCTCTTCAGAAAAATCATCCTATACAGGATTCAAATTTTGATTTTGAAAGAGAGCCTGACCTCCATTCTTTGGAATCCTTATATATTTGGCATCACGCTCCAAAGATGAATGAAAATTTACAAACTGAAAATATTTTAATACTGAAGTAGAGTTTTCTCACTTAGTGATACTTTTTCATATAGTAGCATATTATTAATTTTATTATTTATTTATATATAACTTATGTAGTTTATTTAAGTATTATTTATTATTTAAAATTTTTTTATATTGTTCAGTATAGTCATAGTATATAGTATATAGTCCATAGCCTTTAGATATATATGGTAGACGTTGGATTCACCCGAAACTAGTCGGTTTAATAAAATGTAGATTTGTTTTGGTCATTTTAGCCATTATATATATATATTATATAAGAAAGTTAAAGTAGTATATATATAAGTATATATATGTATATATATATATATATATATATATATATATATATATATATATATATATATAGATATATATCAGTATATATCTGAAGAAAATATATATATATATATATATATATATATATATATATATATATATATATATGTTATATATATATATATATATATATATATATATATATATATATAGAGCAGCAGCAGTTATGAGGTATGCTAAGGTTGGTTATATATAGCGTATATGTTATATTATATATACATATATATATATATATATATGTTAGATAGTATATATATTTATTATTTTTGGTTACATATATATATATATATATATATATAGTTATTATATATATATATATATATATATATATATATATATATATATATATATATATATATATATAATAGTAATATTACCATTAATATTATTATTATTACATTACATTACATACATTACATTATTACAATACAATAAATCATATACAATAATAATAATATAACAATGTAATAATGTATAATAATAATACACACACACACAATAATAATAATAATACACAATAATAATAATAATAATAAACAAGAGGAAATTTCTGAACATTGACTTTATGTTATCTGTTACTAATAGCAAATGTAGTAGGCCTTAAAAGATTTTTTAAAATTAAGTTTTTGTTCCTTAGATAAGTTTTTAAAGCTATTTTTCAATAAAAAAAACTAGCCTTAGCTCCATTCTGAAATTTCTATTAAATTATATAAAGATAAATATCACTTAAGTAATGTAATAAAATAATATTTAATAACCAAACCAAAGCAATGGACTTCAAGATAAACACTGTTGCTGCCATCCTTTTGATACGTAAACTTGTCGTATATATATGGCAGAGAGAGAGAGAGTGAGAGAGAGTATTTATATCTATAAATATATAGTATATATATATATAGTAGCAGTTATATATATATATATATATATATATATATATATATATATATATAGAAAAATATATATAAATATATATGAGTGTGTGTGTGTGTGTGTGTACGATGTTTTCTTTTTACGTCTGGCAGGACGGGTATGTTTTCCTGGCCTGACCATTATAATACTATAGGAGAAATTAAATTCTTACGTACGCCGATAACAAAGAAATTCACTCTTAGGAATAGGGTAGGAGCGAAAATTTCCAAATTAATTTAATTATTATAACCGTTATTTTTATAACTTATTTTTAAGTTTTTTTTATTTTTTTAATTTTCACTTTCATATAAAATTTTAATAATTTAATTAAATTTACAATTAATTTATTCTACAAGATCTCCAGAAAATATTGGGCAAGAGCTACCTACCCTACTCACCCTATGTATTACGTCTTGGGATATATATATATATATATATATATATATATATATATATATATATATATATATATATATATATATATATATATATATATATATATATATATATATATATATATATATATATATATATATATATATATATATATTGTTAACTTTGCTAAGTTATAAATAATACCAAACTCAACAAAATTGAACATATACTTCTTGAATAAAATATTTAAATAATAAACTGATTAACACTAATAAGGAAATATAAAAGTGTCTTACCTTATAAATAATTACGGCAACTTTAATATGCTTAGGACCTACCAATTTATTACCCAAAACAGTTCCTGGCCAGGCTCTACCTCGAAATAATAAATCATAATTACAGAGATCCTTTGCATTGAATCACAAGATAGGAGCAATTAAAGATGATAGTTTCAAAAATTAATTTGACCTTCAGAACGATATTGCACTGTTCTTTATTTTAACTTAAGGAATTTCAATTAGATAAAAGTATTTCAAATATTTCCCAACATAAACTAGGTTGGGATTACAGCACTATAGCCTAATTTAAGCAGAACTTGCACTTTTATATGTTTAATAATTTAAAAAAGTTGTATTATAAACAAATACATAACCCTTTTTAGAACGATGGTCGCTAGCACTTTCTTTCATTATAATATTATGATCAAGGAGGCTGCGCGACACACATGCGCCTTGCTCAATTGGTTAAATATTACAGGGAAACAATTGAATAACGTTTCTACTAAAATTTAAGTATAATTATTTTAAAAATAATAAAGTTAATAAATAAATTAATATTTTAACAATAAATATGAAATTTTTAATTATAATTTTAACAATCTCCCCAGAGAGAGATTGTAGCCTTGGGCTACAATGACTATTTTAATGAGTCTAGTTTGGACTTAATGAGCTTGTCACACTTTAGGGCTGCTTGACGTTTAGGTCTACCAACTACTGCCTCCGAGTCATCAGCTGCTTTATCATCATTATTTATCTTTATCATTAGAGACTTTATCTATTATTAAGGACAATTCTAATGGATACAAATTACTTATTGAATGGTATAATATTTGTCCATTACTTTGTTTAACTTTAACAGTTCTTATTTTGTTGTCATAACCAATTACAACTTCCATAACTCTACCCATCATCCAGAAGGGACGAGGCTTTAAGATGGATTTTATTAGCACTATATCGTTTACTTTGATTTTATTTTCCCAAGAGATTTGATATATATCAGTCATAGCTTCCCTTAGATCTAATAGGTAAGCTTCATACCATAGTTGTTTAAACTGATTAAATAATTGCTCTTGAGTATCAAGAGTGCTTTCTAAAGAACCCCTGTCAGGTTCCTTCCAGACTTCTTCATTTGCATCCTTTAAAATAAGAGAAGTATTACAATTCAAACGAATGAATGAGTTAGGAGTTATGGTTTCAAGATCACTAGCTTCTGATCTATATGTGAGAGGCCTGCTGTTAATAGCATTCTTTATAAAAGACAAAGTTGTTAAAAGTTCGAAATAATTTAACCTCTTCCTACCAATAACTTTATACATACAAACTTTCAAAGTCCGTATTTGACGCTCATAAAAAGACCCCCACCAAGCTGAATAATTGGGAATACGAATATGCTTAATATTGTTAATTTTGAGTTCATCCCTGAATTCATTGGACCCCAGAGCCCTAGACAAGATGTCTGCCCCTTTCACGAATGTTCTAGCGTTATCAGAGTAAAGGAACTCTGGAATGGTATATAGATTACAAAACCTTTGAAAAGCTAGTAAAAAATTTGTCACACCCATGTCAGGGATTAGTTCTAAATGAATTGATCTTACATTAAGACATGTGAATAATAGGATAAACATCTTGTCCAGTTTACCTGTAGTCTCATTAGTCACAAATATATGACCAGTAAAGTCAATGCCTGTGAATTTGAAAGGCATTACTAAATTCATATGATGTTTAGGGATGTCAGTGCACTTAGGATATTTAAAAGCACGCACATTGATTTTTTTGCATAACATACACTGATTTAAGACCTTTTTTATTGCTATGCGAGCTTTGGGAATCCAGAAACCTTGGTTTCTAATATAATTTAATGTACTATCTAATCCCAAATGCTGCATTTTCTTATGAGCCTTCAAAATTAATAAGGTGGTGAAGTGGTGGTATCTTGACAAAAGGATAGGATTTTTGATATCATAATTAAAGTATGTACATTTAGATATTCTACCCTTTGATCTTAAAATGTCATCACCATCCAAAAATAAATTTAAGTTATTAACTAGGTTAGGTATTGCACCCTTGCCTGTAAAAATCAGGTTGTCTACAAAAAAATTAGAAGACAAGATATCCCTACACTTATCATCAGGGAACTTTTCTACATGATGTTTCATTATATAATGGAGAATGAAAGGGGACGCTGTATAACCGAACAGTAAAGTTTTAAACCTGAAAGAGATTAATTCATCATTCTGATACCATAAAAAACAGAATTTGTTTTTGTCATATTCGTCTCTTAATTTGATAGACAAAAAGGCTTGTTTAATGTCACTAAGGACAACATAATTATTAGTTCTAAATACCAAAAGTAATTTTAAAAGGGAGTTCATCAAATCTAAACCAGCATAAGAAGCCTGATTTAAGGAAGGGCTGTCTTTAGATATTTTAAAAGAGCAATTAAAGACAGGTCTTATCTTAGTTGTGATCTGCTCCTCACTTCTTATTATAGGTCTGTGAGGTATAAATATATAATCACATCTCTTAAATTTAGGAATATTTACAATTTCAATTATATTATCTTGCAAATATTGAGAAAAAATATTATTATAACTTTCTACAAGTCCTTTTTGCTTAAGAGAAGAATAGACTCTATTTAATACTCTCAAAGAAATATCAAAATTTGAAGCAACATTTTTAATTTTTTCTTCTATCCAAGGAAGTTTGACATAATAATTGCCATCCTGGAAAGAAATATCATTCTTAAATTTTTTAATCATGATCTCATCATAAGAGGCTAGATCATTATCCTCTTTAGTAGGAATACCAACACTCTCCATGGACAACAAATATTCAAGTCCATGTTCTACTTCAGAATCATCATAAATATTATCAAAAGGGTGAAAATAACTTTTAATAGGATTTAAAATCAAATTTACAATGGTTTCATTTACTAAAGCAGACTCCTCCTCTTCTATCAATGGAGATTGCATATTCACTTTACTTACTTCTATGATTTGATTTCTGGTTAAAAATTTTGAACATTACCTATAGGTATAAACTTATTTGCAATTTCAAAACAACTTCCAGACATTATATTAACTAAATTAAAAGAAGGAAGAAATTGAATAATGTCTGTGCCTAATAAACAATCTATGTCAAACATATCATGGTCTCCACTGTCATAAAAAAAAGAATCAGCTAAAGGAATACCATTTTTCTTAAAATTTTCAACCGCTTTATTCATGCCATGAATTCTATAATTTAAATTTAAATCATTGTCAATGAGGAAAGGCATGCTAAAAACTTCCTGATCATTAAATTGTAAACCCAATAACAATTGCTGAAAATTTCGCTGTTTTGCACCAATGAAAGTTTGAATATTGTACTCTAATTCATGTAAATTATCAAAATTATTAATTAAACCTGTCATGGCATTTTTAGATATGTAAGAGCGTTGACTACATGTATCTATTGCTCCTCTTACTGTAACTTTTTTGTTGCCTTTAAAGAGTTGAAAGGAAATTGTTGGCAACAAATACACTTTATCCACATTTTGTTGGAAACTTATACATAAGGAGCTAACAGACTCATTTTGCTCATTTGGGATATCATTAGGACAAAAAGCTGTTATATGGGAATTAGCTTTACACTTAAAACAATTAAATCTTAATTTATTTTTAATACCATAACATTTTTCAGGCACATGACCCAAACCTCCACAATGATGACACATGTTTAGCTCTTTGGCACGTTTTATACGCTGAGGCACTGTTGGATACTTGTCACATAAATAGAGAGGATGATTTTTTAATTGACATAGCTTACAAATTGTAGGGTTGTAAGTTTGAGTTTCTATTTTATTATTTACATACATTTTAGAATCTTTACTATTATTGACAGTTTTAAAATTTTGAAGAGTACTAGATTTAGGAGATTTAGTAGCTTGAAAAACTTTATTTACTTTAGCTTTGGTTGATACATCCTTCCTATTTTGGGACAAAATACTTAAAGTATTAATAACCTCATTATAATGATCAAAAATTTGTACCAAAGTAGGATAATTATTTGCAATTTTATGTATTAATTCACTTTTAAACACTTTAGGCAATTTTTGAAATATTATATTACTCAAGAGTAGACTTCCAGGTGTATCAGCTTCTAAAAAGTCTACTTCATAACTCTTAAGTTCATAAATCATTGACCTAAGTTCATTTATATACACTTTCAATTTCAAAAAGCCTTCATCATAGCCTTCATCAACCTTAAGATCTAAAATATTATTTATATTTTCATTAATTATGAAAGGCCTATCAAGAAATTCTTTCTTTAATAACCTTAAGGCTATGTCATAGTTTTCATCTGTAATAGACAGATGGCTTACTACTTTAAGAGCATAATCCTTTAAAAAACCAATTAAATAAGTAAGCTTTACTGAATTGGTTAAATTACTCCTATTACCGATTAAATTATTAAATTTATTAAGGAAATTGGAAAAAAGTAATTTATTCTTTCCCAATCCATCAAATACTTCACACTGCAACTGAGGCAGTTTGGAATCATTTATATTAACCTTATTTATTAAATCCAAAAAATTATCAGTATTTACACTCTCATTTATTTTTACAATTTCTTTAGGAAAATATTTTTCTAAGGACAATAACTCAGCTGACAACTCAAAATGGTAATCTACTTGACCTTCAAGCTCAGAATTAAAATAAGAAGGATCTAAATTATCTACATTATTATCAGACAACAGTATGACAATCTCTTCATCCAAACTTTTAATAGAATAGACTTCTTTCTCAATATCAGTATTTACAGCTCTAAATAGAGGCTCTGTTAATTTATTTTCATTACCAAAAGCAGTTAACTTTTTTAAATTATTAGTAATTTTTGCTTTAGAAATAGCTCTTTTTCTTATCAAAGCTTTAACAGAAGCTTTACTAGAGCTTAAAGCTTGAGCTTCTTCATCAGTTAGGCCCATAATTTTGATTAGGTATATCAACTTAGCCTATAATAAAATTTACTATTTGTAGCATAATTTAATTACTGTACCTTAATATTAATAATTTTCTTAACCAATAAATGAAATCCAAATTCATTAAATAGGCAGCTTTATAATTTTCAATAGCTATAGCCTATTCGCAGGCATGTACTGCTTGTAAACAAACTTAATTTCTAATTTTTAG
>JABUQX010103379.1:25000-27500 GCA_015478945.1 Trachelipus rathkii
TTCATTGTCATATTTTGTATAAATAACAACAAAAACTTTTGTTTAATTTTTGTTTGTTTTCTTTAAACAATTTTTGTTTTAACTAAAAATTTATTCTTTTTTATGTTTATAATTAAATTTTTTGCATTTTACAATACCCTATAAGAGCATAAATGCAGTAAAGCAGTAAAGCAGTAAATCAGTAAATGCAGTAAATCAGTAAATCAGTAAATCAGTAAATCAGTAAATCAGTAAATCAGTAAATCAGTAAATCAGTTAATCAAACGGCCCTCCATTGATCTATTGATCTATTGTCTATTGATCTATTGATTCAAAGCATATTTTGTAACATAACACAAAAACTTTATTTTTTTTGTTTTGTTTTCTTTAAACATTTTTGTTTTTACTAAAAAAATTTATCCTTTTTATGTTTATAACTTAAAAATTTTGCATTTTACATACCCTAAAACAGTAAAGCAGTAAATCAGTTAATCAAACCACCCACTCTATCCTCCTACCATCCATGATCTATTGATCTATTGATCTATTGATTCATGTCATATTTTGTATAACATAAAATAAAATTCTTTGCTGTAGTTGTTGTTGTTGAAATGTCGCGTTTGTTGTTGCATTTGTTTCAGGCAGTTGTTGATGTTGTTGTTGTTGTTGTTGAAATGTTGCATTTGTTACATTTGTGTTGTTGTTGTTGTTGTTGTTGTTGTTGTTGTTGTTGTTGTTGTTGTTGTTGTGTTGTTGGTGTTGTCCGTTGTTGTCGTTGTTGATGTTAAATATATCAAACGTTCAAGTTAAATGAAAATATACAACACTTTTTCAAACATATCTCAAAAATATTAATGTTAATTTTACATTAACATTGTAATATTGAAAACTAAACAAAAATATATCTCATCCTAGCCTAACTGACATACAGCATTCATTAACAAGGTAACTAAAATTAGAAGTTTCAACTTACCAGCAGAAGTCAGCATAGCAATCTCAATCTTTACTATACACAACCTCACAAAATATTATTATTATTTAATTATTATTATTATATATTAATTATTAATTATTATTATTATTTATTATTATTATTATTATTTATTATTATTATTATTCCACATAGATTCACAACACCAATAACGCGTGCGATCACTTTGCCTCCAGGTCCACAACTAGAACTTTGGTAGGTAAATTGCTCTCTACCAGACACCTAAACATTACGTAATCTTGTTACGCTCAAGGGTAACCAATCAGAGAACTGTATTTGCTATGCCATCACGGGCAGCCAATGAAATTCGAGGAATGACTCATTAATCTTAATATCTTTTGACACATGAGAAGGGGTAAATGAGATTTATTACTTTGTTCCCAATATCTTTTGACACATGAGAAGGGTAACAAGATTTATTACTTTTCTCCCAATATCTTTTGACAACATGAGAAGGGTAACGAGATTTATTACTTTGTTCCAATATCTTTTGACACATGAGAAGGGTAAATAGATTTATTTACTTTGTTCCCAATATCTTTTGACACCATGAAAAGGGTAACGAGATTTATTACTTTGTTCCCAATATCTTTGACACATGAGAAGGGTAATGAGATTTATTACTTTTAATCTTAATATCTTTTGAAACATGAGAAGGGTAACGAGATTTTATTAGCTTTGTTCAATATCTTTTGACACATGAGAAGGGTAAATAGATTTATTACTTTGTTCCCATTTTGTCCTTACTTAACATATGTTTTTTATCTTAAACAGTAGTTTTATTATTATTATTATTATTATTATTATTATTATTATTATTATTATTATTATTATTATTATTATTATTATTATTATTATTATTATTATTATTATTAAATATTATTATTAATTATTATTATTATTACTTATTATTATTATTATTATTATTAATTATTATTATTATATTTTTTATTATTATATTATTATTATATCAACTAATATATATATATA
Source organism: Trachelipus rathkii (assembly GCA_015478945.1). NCBI lineage: Eukaryota > Metazoa > Arthropoda > Malacostraca > Isopoda > Trachelipodidae > Trachelipus > Trachelipus rathkii. The sequence continues at coordinate 26,961 of JABUQX010103379.1, forward strand.
AACATCAACAAATCAACACACCCACACACAACACACCACCACACACACACACCATCACACCACACACACACACAATAATTATAGACACTTACTTAATCTACAACTTAGCCTGCAATCATTCGTAACTAACTTACTGACACATGACTGCTATTTCTTGATGTCAAGCAGATGTGTTACATGATTTAACTGTCGTTGGATGACATTTACATTTGCCCACATGTTTAATATAAACTTTCCTTTTGTCATGGATTTTCGTACCCGAGATATGGGAATCTGGACATTTATATTTTGTTTTTATTTAGTTATTTTTATTTATTTATTTTAGTTAAAACATGTGTTGTTTTCTTTTACAAGTTCTCAATATATCTTAATAAAAAATGTTTACTGATTTTTTAGTTAATTCTGTTTAAAACACATTTTGTTTTAACTAAAGTTATTTGCAAATTTTATATGTTTATAACGTAAAAAAATTTGCATTTTACATACCTTAAATCGTAAAGCAGTAATCAGTAAATAACTGCCTTCCAGCCACGATCTATT
>JABUQX010103379.1:32500-45911 GCA_015478945.1 Trachelipus rathkii
TGGAGGCAAAGTGATCGCACGCGTTATTGGTGTTGTGGATCTATGTGGGAATAATTATAATAATAATAATAAAAAATAATAAATAATATAATAATAATAATAATATAAATAATAATAATGGAATAATATAACAATAATAATAATAATAATAATTAATAATAATAATAATAAATATTTTGTGAGGTTGTGTATAGTAAAGATTGAAATTGCTATGCCATCTTCTGCTGGTAAGTTGTGAAACTTCTAATTTTAGTTACCTTTTTAATGAATGCTGTATGTCAGTTAAGCTTAGGATGAGAATATATTTTTGTTTATTTCAATTATTACAATGTTAAATGTAAATTAACCATTAAATTTTGAAGATATGTTTGAAAAAGTGTTGTATATTTTCATTTAACTAACGTTTGATATAATTTAACATCAACACGACAACACGACAACAACAACACACAACAACAACAACAAACAACAACAACGGAACAACAACAACAACAACAACAAATGTAACAAATGCAAACATTTCATACAGAACAGAGAAAACAACATCAACAATCTGGCGCAAACAAATTTGCCAACAAAACAACGCGACATTTCAACAACAACAAAGTACAGCAAAGAAATTTTATTTTAAGTTATACAAATATGACATGAATCAATAGATTCATAAGATCAATAGATCAATAGATCATGATGGTCAGGAGGGTAGGTTGGGTGTTTGAATAACTGATTTATGCTTTTACTGTTTTAGGGTATGTAAAATAAATGGAAATTATAAATGCAAAATTTTTAAGTTATAAACAATAAAAAGAATAAATATTTTTTAAAAGTTAAAAAGAAAAAATGTTTAAAGAAAAACAACCAAACAAAATAAATAAAAGTTTTTAAGATTTATGTTATACAAAATATGACTTGAATCAATATAGATCAAAGATCAATAGTCAATTTCAATAGATATGAAGGATAAGGAGGGCTGTTTGATTAACTGATTTACTGTTTTACTGTGCTTTACTGTATTTACTGATTTTACTGATTTATCTGCTTTACTGATTTACTGCTTTACTGCTTTATTTAAACACGGATTTACTGCTTTTAGGTATGTAAAAAATGCAACAAAAAAAATTTAAGTTATAAACATAAAAAGAATAAATTTTAGTTAAAACAAAATGTTTAAAGAAAAAAAAAAAACAAAAATAAACAAAAGTTTTTGGTGTTATGTTATACAAAATATGACATGAATCAATAGATCAATAGATTCAATAGATTTTCATGGAAAGGTAGGAGTGTGGCTGGATGGTAGTTTGATTAACTGGATTTACTGCTTTAGAGTATGCAAAACATAACAATTTTAATAAAAAAAAAATATACTAGATCAATAGATCAATTAGATCAAATAGATAAATAGATCATGGAAAGGTAGGAGGTGGGCTGGATTGGGGTTAGTATTTTGATTAACTGTATTACTGATTTATCTGATGACTTGAATCATAATAGATCAATAGATCAAATTTCACAATAGATCTATGGAAAGGTTAGGAAAGTGTGGCTGATGGTAGTTTGATTTTTAAACTGGATTTACTGATTTACTTGCTTTAGAGTATGCAAACAATAAACAAATTTTAAAAATAAAAGAAAATATGACTTAAATAATAGATCAAGTAGATCAATAGAGTCAAGTTATAAGATCAAATAGATATCAATAGATCAATAGCTCAAAGATCAATGGAAGGGCAAGGAATATATTTCATTAAAAATAGATTTACTGATTTTATCTGCTTTTAGGTAATAAAAAAATAAAAACAATTTTAAATAAAAAAAAGTAGGACGAATATACGAGATCAAATAGATCATAGATCATAGGAATATAGATTCATAGATGGGTTGAGGGGTTGCTGGAGGGCATTTTGAAATGATTAACTTGATTTACTGATTTACTACTGCTTTAGGGTATGTAAACAATGCAAAATTTTACGACCGTTATAAACATGAAAAGCATAAAATTTTAAAAAAGAAAAAAGGAAAATAAAATTTAAAAAGTAATTAATAAAAATTTTAAAAAATTGAAAATTGAATAGCAAAAATTAAAAAACATAAAGGAATAGAAAATGTAATGACACTTATAAAATAAAAAAATAGCAAACGAATATATTTTAGTTGACGATATATAAAAGAAACGGAGAATTTTGGGAAAATAGAAATGTATCTGAAGACCTAAGACGAATTGTTTACAACTCAGCCCGCCCGGCTCCAGTGCACCGGCTTTAGGCACCGGTGCCTGTACAACTCTGTCCCTTCCTCCTTCCTCCATCTTCTCTTAGCACTCCGTGCATTTAAACTTCTTTAATTTCAGTTGGGAGGACCCTCCTGTGGGGGTTCCAAACACCAGTTCTTTCCTCCTTTCTCGTTCCCCTTCTTCCGTCTTCCTCATTCGTCATTCTTTTCTTTCTCCGTCCTTCCTCCTTTCTTCCTTCTTCCTCCTTCCTCATTCCTCCTTCTTCCTCCTTTTCTCCATCTTCTTTATGCACTCCCGTGCATTTTCTTCTTACCTTCTTCTATACATTAATGCTAAAATTTCAATTCCTTGCTAAGCTCCTTCTATCTGAAGGAACCGAGCATCCCTTCCTCCGAAAGGGGTGCACTCGTCCGGACCTCGATTCCAGGGCAGCGGAGTCTGCGGCGGCACAGTCAAGGCACCGGAAATAGAGGATGCCTTCACAGCAAACTAATTATTATTTATTTATTTCATATATTAAAAATATAATATATTTTTTTTTTATATCATTTTTTTTTTTTTTTTTTTTTTTTTTTTTTTTTTTAATTTTTAATAAAACAATTTTTTTTTTTTTTTTTAATTTTAAATTTTTTTTCACAGGAAAAAAATCCCCAGTTTCCAGGAAGTCACTTTCCCAGTTTCCAGGAAGTCACTTTCCAGTTCCAGGTTCCTGGAATCCGTTCCAGGATTCCAGGATTTCCAGGATTTCCAGTCCCATCCAACTATAGCACTTTTGACTACGGACGCGGCGATATATTCGAACATAGTAATTATTTTCTTTCGGATATATTCTTCAGTGCTAAATGCAAACCAGAGCACGTAGAAAGAAGATTTAAACATCGATATAGGGGGTAAAAAACTATCGATAAATCCGATTGAAACCATCAAAAATGGTCTATCGATTATTTAAAACCTTCTATGACCAAATAAATAAAACCTTTGGGGGGGCTCCGGCCCCCTTTTTTTGGGGGTAAAACCCTGAGTTCAGGCTCAGAACCTCGGAAGTCGGTTTTCCAGACCTTAAATTCGGTCTCAACATCTGACCCTAAAAAACACTTAACCTTGACCGTCCAGCTTGAAAACCGGATGTTTGCAGATATGTTGCTTTGCAAACATGAGATGGGTCGGTGAAAATTTATTAGAATTTTTTTTCTTGTGTTTTTTCTGTTTTTTTCTGGTAATTTGTTTTTTTCGTTATAGCCAAGTATTGTCTTGACCTATTGTTGAGAAATTGAGTATGGTGATAGAGTATGAGATCCTTTACAAGATGTGATGGTTCAAATATGGTTTTTACTTATGTTTTTTTTCTGGTAGTTTGGTTTTTTCGTTATAGACAAGTATTGGCTTGACTAATTGTTGTGAAATTGAGTATGGTGATAGAGTATGAGGTCCTTTACAAGATGGAATGGTTAAAAAGTGGGGTTTCTAGTGTTTTTTTTTCGTTTTTTTTTCCTGTGGCCAGGCCATCAACATACTCCTCACAAAACCCCCGCAATCCACCTTCCTATTATGGCCACCTTTCTTTCTTTTTCTTCTCCGCCTCTGCCAAACACTCCACAATTCCCTTCATTCCTTCAGTAATTCGATTCATTCACTGACTCATTTAAAAAACTTTTCTTTCGTCTCCCACCGTTTCGTTTCCCCAACACACCACCACTCTACATCTGCTTTAACCAATCCGACTTATCATCCATACCTTTTCACAATTTACCAAAACCATCTTCAAGTAACGTCTTCGCTTTATATATTATAATATATATATATATAATATATTATATATATATATACTATATATATATATATATATAATAATAATAATATATTATATATATATATATATATATATATATATATATATATATAATATATAATAGTATAATTGTGATTTCGCCAACCACTAATTTTGTAAGGTTGGTAGTAATATCATAATATTGTTGTAAAACAGAAAGAAAATAGTTTAAATCTCGCAAAATATTTTAAATCTCGCAAGCACTTATGGTTCGCGAAAAGGAAAAGGTTTAGTACACGAAGAAAAGACCATATATTAAGGTTTTTTGAGCTTAGCGCATATTAAAGAGATTTCTTTTACTGCCTTCTTCGATCATTGTTTATTAGTCTATCACTAATATGATATCCGCCAATTGCTTTGGGGGCACGGATTAGTGGATATTTTTCATAGTGTTAAGCGTTATTTAAATGGTCGGCATTCTTCGCTTTTTCTTTACCAATTTTGGTTTGCGCTATAATCTTATTATTATTTAATTAATGTAATTATTTCATTTATTTGACCGACCAACTTTAGCAAAAAAAAAATAAGAGAAATATTATGCGTAACAACATATGAAAATTTGCAAAAATAGATAGTTTCTAAAATGTCAACTCGTGCTGAGCACGAGTAGCACGAGTGCAGGAGTCGCCTCTGATTATATATATATTATATATATATAAATATATTATATATATATATATATATATATATATATATATATAATATCTATAATATATATATATATATATATATATATAGGCACTACTTTAAAAGAAGTTAGATAAATAGTCATGATATCGAAATATCTCCAAACCCTATGCGAACCCTACAGTGTTTTTTGTTAGCGCATGCGTCAACAGTATTTAGTAGGACATTTTAGAGTGTTAACATGTCTGTGTCCTATAATTTATTTAGTCTAAGGGATTCATTAAAAAAAAAAGAAAAGCTGTTATTGGCAACTTCCCCTCAGGGGTGACGCGAAAGATTTGAACATTTTCATAATTGTATTTCAGTTTTCATTTAAAAATTTTAATCGATTTTGAATTTTTCAACTTGGTTAAGTCATGATTTTAGTTATGTTATCCTTATTTTATTTTTTAACAAAAACCCGTGTTATGAAAAACGGATTTCTATAGAAAACGAGAACGTGTCGATAACGTAAAAAAACGTTCGAATTCGTTTGCCAATTTTTTAATTTTACATATATATCCGTTTTCTATAGAAATCCGTTTTTTATAACACGGTTTTCTGTTAAAAAAAATAAAATAAGGATAACATAACTAAAATCATGACTTAAACCAAGTTGAAAAATTCAAAAAATCGATTAAAATTTTTAATAAACTGTAATCGATTTTTTTTTCGATTATTTCAATTCAATAGCGCGAAAAGGTTTCCAATAACAGCTTTTCTTTTTTTTTTAATGACTGCCTTAGACTAAATAAATTATAGGACACAGACATGTTAACACTCTAAAATGTCCTACTAAATACTGTTGACGCATGCGCTAACAAAAACACTGTAGGGTTCGCATAGGGTTTGGGAATATAATATTTATCTAACTTCCTTTTTAAGGAGTAAGTAGCCCTATATATATATTATATATATATATTATATATTATTATATATATATATATATATATAATATATATACTTATATATATATATTTATATATATTATATCTTTTAGAGGCGAGACTCCTGCAGATATTCTCGTGCTACTCGTGCTCAGCGCGAGTTGACATTTTAGAAACTATCTATTATTTGCATTTTGTATTTCATAGTGGTTCCGATAATAGATTCTCTTATTTTTTTGCTGAAAGTTGGTCAATAAAATGAATTATATACAATACATCAAAAATATCTAAGATTATGCAAAATTGTAAAGAAAAAGGGAAGAACCGCCTTTTGTTTTTATTAAATAACGCTTTAACACATTAAAAATAGCACTAATCCGGTGCCCAAAGCAATTGGCGGATATCATATTAGTGAATTTAGAACTATAAACAATATCGAAGAAGCAAGTAAAAGAAATTTAATATGCGCTAAGCTCAAAAAACCTTAATATATGGTCTTTTCTTCGTGTACTAAACCTTTTCCTTTTCGCGAACCATAAGTGTTTGCGAGATTTAAAATATTTTGCGAGATTTAAACTATTTTCTTTCTGTTTTACAACAATATTATGATATTACTACCAACCTACAAAAAATTAGTGGTTGGCGAATCAACAAAGAACCAGTAAATTAATATAAATATATATATATATAATATAATATATATATACTATATATATCGGTTAACTTCCTTTTAAATGGATAAGTATATATATATATTATATATATATATATATATATAAAGCGAGAGTACATTGAGATGGTTTGGTAATGTGGAAAGGATGGATGATAGTCGGTTGGTTAAGCGGATGTATAGTGGTGAGTGTGTTGGGAAACGAACGGCTGGGAGACCGAAGAAAAGTTAATTGAGTCAGTGAATGATCGAATAACTGAAGGAGAGGAATGTGAGTTTGGCAGAGGCGAGAAGAAAGGTGCATAATAGGAGTGAATGGCGGGGTTTTGTGAGGGAGTATGGTTGAGGGCCTGGCCACAGGAAAAAAACGAAAAAAACACTAGAAACCCCACTTTTTAACCATTCCATCTTGTAAAGGACCTCATACTCTATCACCATACTCAATTTCACAACAATTAGTCAAGCCAATACTTGTCTATAACGAAAAAACCAAACTACCAGAAAAAAAACATAAGTAAAAACCATATTTGAACCATCACATCTTGTAAAGGATCTCATACTCTATCACTATGATTATATATATTTATATATATATATATATATATATATTATTAATATATAACTATATATATATATATATATATATATAGTAGTAAGGAGGGCACAACTGACAGCCAAACTGAAATCCGGAAGTTGCAACCGGAAGTTGCACATGTTGCAAGCAACATTCTGCAACATCCGGTTTTTCAAGCTTGACGTGTCAAGGTTAAGGTTTTTAAGGTCGGTGAGACCGAATTTAAGGTCTGGAAGACCGACTTCAGGGTTTTGAGCCTAACTCAGGGTTTTTACCCCCAAAAGGGGGCGGAGCCCCCCAAGGTTTTTTTGGTTTCATAGAAGGTTTTAAACAAAAAATAATCGATTAGACCATTTTTGAATGGTTGTCAATCGATTATGATGTTTTTTACCCCTATCGAATGTTTAATAATTCGTCTTTCTACGTGCTCTGGTTGTGACTGAAAAATATAATCGAAAGAAAATTAATTAATAACATTTGTTCGATATATCGCCGTAGTATCGCCGTAGTCAAAGTGCTATATTGGATGGGACTGGAATCCTGGAAATCCTGGAATCCTGGAAGGATTCCAGGAACCTGGAACTGGAAAGTGACTTCCTGGAAACTGGAAAGTGCACTTCCTGGAAATGGAAAAGGAATTCACTGGAAAAAAATTTAAAATTAAAAAAAAAAAAAAAATTTTAAAATTAAAAAGAAAAAAAAAAAAAAAAAAAAAAAAAAAATAATAGAAAAAAAATAAATTATATATTTTAATAATAATAAATTAAATCAATAATTAGTTTTGCGTGAAGGCATCCTCTATTTCCGGTTGCCTGACTGTGGCCGCCTGCAGACCTCCGTCTGCCTGAAATTCGAGGTTCCCGGACGCAGTGCACCCCTTCGGGAAGGGAAATGCTGTTTTCCTTCAGAATTAGAAGGATCTTAGAAGGATGAAAATTTGCATAATGTATAGAAGAAGAAGAAGAATGCACGGAGTGCAATAAGAGAGATGGAGAAGGAGGAAGAAGGAGGAACTGAGGAAGGAGGAAGAAGGAAGAAGGAGGAAGGAGGAAGAAAGAGGAACGAGAAAGGAGGAAGAAGGAAGAAAAGGAGGAACGAGAAAGGAGGAAGAATGGGTGTTTGGAACCCCCCCGGAGGAGGGTCCCAACTGAAAATAAAAGAAGGTTTAAAAATGCACGGAGTGCTTAGGAAAAGAATGGAGGAAGGAGGGAAGACAGAGTTGGTAACAGGCACCGGTGGCTAAAGCCGAGTGCTGGAGCCGGTGCGGTGCTGAAGTAAGTAAACATTCGTTTAGTCTCAGATTGACATTTTTCTATTTTTCAAAATCTCGTTTTCTTTCTATAAACGTCAATAATCGTCAACTAAAATATATTGTTTGCTATTTTTATTTTTTTTTATAAGTTTCATTTTACCTTTATTCTTTATGTTTTTAATTTTTGCTTTAATTTAAATTTTTAATTACTTTTTAAATTTTATTTTCTTTTTTCTTTTTTTAAAATTTTTATGCTTTTTCATGTTTATAACGTAAAAAATTTGCATTTTTACATACCGTAAAGCAGTAAAAATCAGTAAATAAGTTAATCAAACTGCCCTCCAGCAACCCTCATACCCATCTATGATCTATTATTCTATTGATCTATTGATCTATTGATCTATTGATTCGTCCTATTTTTATTAAAATTGTGAATGTTTTGCATACCTAAAGGCAGTAAATCAAGTTAAATCAGAGTTAATTCAACTGCCCTCCCCGCTGCCCTTCCATGATCTATTGATGCTATTGATCTATTGTCTATTTGATCTATGATCTAATTGATCTATTTGATTCTATTAATTTAAAGTCATAATTTCTGAGTTGAAAAATTGTTCAGTTTTGCATACTCTTAAGCAGTAAATCAAGTAAAAAAATCAGTTAATTTAAATCACCATCCAGCCACACTCCTACCTTTCCATGATCTATTGATTCTATATGGATCTATTGATCTATTGATTTCAAGTCATCAGTAAAATCAGTAAATCAGTTAATCAAACTAACCATCCAGCCACACTCCTACCTTTCGCCATGATCTATTTATTCTATTGATGCTATGATCTTATTGATTCAAGTACATATTTTTATTTCAAATGTTATGTTTTGCATATCTAAAGCAGTAAATCCGTTAATCAAACTAACCATCCAGCCACACTCCTACCTTTCCATGATCTATTGATCTATTTGATCTATTGATTCAAGTAGTCATATTTTGTATAAGCATAACATAAAAATTTATTTATTTTGGTTTTGTTTTCTTTAAACATTATGTATTTAGTTTTTTAAAATATTTATTCTTTTTTATGTTTAATAACTTAAATTTTTTTTGCATTTTTACACAAATAACCCTAAAGCAGTAAATCAAGTAAAGCAGTAAAGCATAAATCATAAAGCAGTAAAATCAAGTAAAATCAGTAAATCAGTAAGGCAGTTTAAAATCAGTAAATCGTTAATCAAACAAGCCCTCCTACTCCTTCCATGATCTATTGATCTATTGATCTAATTGATCTATTGATTCAGTCCTATTTTGTATAACATAACACAAAAACTTTAATTTATTTTGTTTTGTTTCTTTAAAACATTTTCTTTTTTTACCAAAAATTTATTCTTTTTAAATGTTTATAACTTAAAAAATTTTGCATTCTTTAAGCATCACCCTAAGACACAGTTAAAAGTAAAGCATAAAATTCAGTTAATCAAACACAACCCACTCTACCTCCTACCATCCATGATCTATTGATCTATTGATTATTGAGATCTATTGATTCATGTCCATATTTTGTATAACATAAAATAAAATATTTTGCTGTAGTAGCAGGGATTGATAGACTTTAACCATATATGATGAATTTGTTGCAGTTGTTGTTAATGTTGCATTAGTTCTAGAACCATTGCATTTATTGCTATCATTTTAAATGTCGTTGTTGTTGTTGTTGTTGTTGTTTGTTGGTTTGTTGTTGTTGTTTGTTTTGTTTGTTGTTGTCCGTGTTGTCGTTGTTGATGTTAAATGTATCAAGGGTTAGGGGTTTAAAAAAATTATACAACGCTTTTTCACAAGCTGTTTCAACTTTTTGAATGTAAAGGTGACAATCATCATAGTATATTGAAAACGACAAACAAAAATATATCTTCATCTAGGCCTACTGACATACGCATTCATAACAGGTAACTAAAATTGGAAGTTTCAACTTACCAGCAGAAGTCAGCATAGCAAACTCAATCTTTTACTATACACAACTCACAAACATATTATTATTATTATTATTATTATTATTATATTATGTTATTTATTATTATTATTATTATTATTAATTATTATTATTTATTATTATTATTGATTATTATTTTATTATTATTTTATTATTCACATAGATCTCACAACACCAATAACGCGTGCGATCACTTTTCCTGCAGGTCCACAACTAGAACATTGGTAGGTAAATTGCTCTCTACCAGACACCTAAACATTACGTAATCTTGTTACGCTCAAGGGTAACCAATCAGAGAACTGTATTTGCTATGCCATCACGGGCAGCCAATGAAATTCGAGGAATGACTCATTAATTTTAATATCTTTTGACACATGAAGAAGGGGTAAATGAGATTTATTACTTTTCCCAATATCCTTTGACACATGAGAAGGGTAAATAGATTTATTACTTTGTTCCCAAATATCTTTTTTGACACAATGAGAAAGGGGGGTAACGAGATTTATTGACTTTGTTCCGCATATCTTTTGACCACCATGGGAAGGGTAAATAGATTATATTACTTTTTGTTCCCATTTGTCCTTACTTAAAGCATATGTTTTTATCTAAACAGTAAGTTTTTAATTATTATTATTATTTATTATTATTTATTATATTATTAATTATTATTAATATTATTATTAATTGATTATTTATTATTATTATATTATTATTATTATTATTAATTATTAATATTAATTTGATTATTATTATTATATCAACTATATATGTATTGAACATAACAAATCTACATACCATAACACAGCACACACACAACGACACATCACACACACACCACACACACAAACACACACACACACAATAAATATATAGACACTTTACTTAATACATTAGCCTGGTAATCATCGTACTAACTTACTGATCACATGACTGCTATTTCTATGACTGTCAAGCAGATGTGTTAACATTTTTCTAAAGCGTTGTAAAGACATTTACATTTTTACATGTTTAATATAAACATTTCAATTTGTTATGTATTTTCTTTACGTTTCTTCCTATTATTCTTTAGCATTTATATTTTGTTAAAAGTTAGTTATTTATTCTATTTTTTTAGTTTTATTTTATTTTTATTATTTCTTTATTTATTTAAAATAATCTATATATTTTTTAAAATAAAGCTTTTATTATTTTTGTTTATTCCTATTAAAAACATTTTTGTTTTAACTAAAATTTATTTCATTTATGTTTATAAGTTAAAAAAAATTTGCATTTTTACATACTTAATCAGTAAGCAGTAAATCAGTAAATCAAACTGCCTTCCAGCCACCTCCTACCATTCCATGATCTATTGATCTATTGATCTTATTGATCTATTGATCTATTTGATCTATTGATCAAGTCATATTTTGTATAAGCATAACATAAAATCTTTATTTTATTTTTGTTTTGTTTCTTTTTAAACCTTTTTGTTTTTTAACTAAAATTTATTTCATTTTATGTTTTAATAACTTAAAAAAAAATTTGCATTTTACATACTCTTTAATCAGTAAAGCAGAAATCAGTACAAATCAAACCTGACGTTCCAGCCACCTCCTACCGCTTCCCCATGGGGGGAATAATAAAAAAAATCTTAAATTGGTATTATTCTATTGATCTATTGATCTATTGATGCTATTGATCTATTGATTCAAGTATTATTTTGTTTAACATACACAAAACTTTTTATTTTATTTTTGTATTTTTCTTCTTTAAACATTTTTGTTTTACTAAAATTTATTTCATTTTATGTTTGAAAAGCAGTAATCAGTAAATCAGTTAATTCAAACCACCCACCCACCCTTCCACCCATCAGTATATATATATATATATATTATATATATATATAGTATATATATATATATATATTTATATATATATATATATATATATATATATATATATATATATAAATGTATATATATATAATATATATTACATATGAACATAACAAACCTAACATATCTTACACACGAATAATCCTGTAATATTAATAAAGTTCCTTACTTAACTACAGTAAGTAGCTAAAATCGATGCAATACTTATCCTATTCACACTTTTTCAAGCATATCTCTAAAATATTAATGTCAATTTTACATTAGAAATGTAATATTTACGAGAACTAAACAAAAAATTTATCTCAACCTAGCCTAACTGTCATAGAGCATTCATTAACAAAGTAACTAACATTAGAAGTTTCAACTTACCAGAGTCAAAGTAGCAATCTCAATCTTTACTATACATAAACCGACCAAAATATTATTATTATTTTTATTATTATTAATATTATATATTTTATTATTATTATTATTATTATTATTATTATTATTATTATTATTATTATTATTATTATTATTATTATTATTATTATTATTATTATTATTATTATTATTATTATTCCACATAAGATTCACAAATAAACCAAATTACGCGTGCGACCATCTCCTGCCAGGCTCACAACATAAAAAACATAGGTCGGTAAAATGCTCTCTTCAGAGGGTGGATACAAAGAACGTGAGAAAACAAGCCATTCAAAGGCGTGGGAAAAAGATAATTAGCTTTGGAGGGGAATAAACAAAGAACGGGTATCAATTACATGAACATCTGTTGCTTTGTTCTGACAAAGGTATGAATTCGGTTACAACATCTGTTACATGAAGGGTAAAAATTGCGATGCGATGGCTATAACTGTATGCAAATCACACATCCTTTCACAGAACTAACACACACAAACAAACACAACACCACACACACACAAACATCCACACACACACACACACAATAACTATTGACACTTTTACTTAATACATTTGGTTTCTTATTATTTTCCTTTTAAAGTTTTTAATTTTTCTTTCTTTATATATATATATATATTATATATATAATATATTATATATATATATTATATATATATATATATATATATATATATATTTATATACTATATATATATATATAATTATATATATATTATAATTATTTAATATATATATTATATATAATATATTAATATTATTATATATATATAATATATATATATATTATATATATATATATATATATATATATATATATATATAATATAATATGTCGAGTTTAGTAAATATTGGTTAATAATAAGATCTATTTAACTAATTTGAAACACAAATTAATTGAGCACTTTACTTAATACATTTCGCTTTCTTATTATTTTTCTTTTTAAAGTTTTTATTATTCTTCCTTTTAACTTATATATATAATATGATATATATATATATAAATATTATATATATATATATAAATA
>JABUQX010103380.1:0-2500 GCA_015478945.1 Trachelipus rathkii
TTATTATATATTATTATATTCTTTATTTTCACTTAAATTTTCATCTAGTTCACTATATTTTTTTATAAATTTATATTATAATTATTTTATTTAATTATTTAATATTATTATTTATAATATATTATTATATTATTATTTATTATTTTTATTATTATATATTATTAATTTAATTATATATAATTATTATTTATATATTATTATTATTATTATTATTATATTATTATTATTATATTATTATAATTAATTATTAAATTAAACATAGAAAGGATTAGTTCTAACGTTCATAAGTCGGTACTCTAATCTAGATCACATTTTCATCTATTCAACATTCCTCAATAAGTTTCGCTTTGATTGTACAAAGTAAATTATCACTTATAAAAAAATTCGTGAGTACTCAATATACCTAGCCGAACTTATAACAGTTTTGTTATCTAACGCTTAGAAGGATTTGATATCTTATACGAGTTTCTATAAGCCGAGGTTGACCTCATCTAGCCCCAAATAAGCCCTTGAAGTGGAACTGTAAAATCTTTGCTAACTTACTTAGTCTTCTCCATTTCTTCTTCTTTCTTTATCACTTATTCACTACTCTTCTTTCACTTTACTTCTTTACTATCTTGCTTCGTGCTTCTAATAGTCGCTACTAAAATACTGAGAGACTCGTCAACTTCTCAACTCACTCTGCTCATTCCATTCACATATTACACTTATCTTCTTCTTCTTATTATTATTATTATATTATTAATTTAATTATTTATTATTATTATTAATTATTAATATTATTATTATTTATTATGTATTATTTATTTTATTTATATTATATTATTTATTATTATATTTATTATATTTTATAATTGTTGTTGTTTTTGAGTTAATATTGAGTTGTTATTGTGAGTTTTATTATTATTATATATATATTATATATTATTATTTAAATATCATTATTATATTATATATTATCTAAATTATATTATTATTATTATTATATTATTATTATTATTATTATTCATTAATTATTATTATTTAATTATTTATAATTATTATTATTATTATTATAATTATATTATATTAATCAGATTCATCATTGTCTAAACTCCAGATTTGTGAATACATGTGTAATCATAAGTATAAGTATATTTATTATTTAAGCATAAGTATTAACAAGTATAAGCATAAGTAATGTATATTTATTATTTTAAGTATAAGTATTAAATATAATCATAAGTATAAGTATATTTATTACTTTAAGTATAAGTTAGCATAAGTATAAGTATAATATAAATATAGGTAGAAATATACTTATCCTAAGTATAAATATTAACATAAGTGTACGCATAAGTATTAAATATAATATAAATATAAGCATATTTATTATTTTAAGTATATGATAAGTGAGTACATGTATAAGATGAAATTTTTTTATTAGTACAAATATAAGAATAAGTATACACTATATACAAGCATATGATCCGTGTATACATTGTATATAGGAAGAAAGTGCATTTCATTTTCGAACCCCAAATTTGTTGGTTGAAGACCCGAAAGGAAACCGGTAATTGCTTATCAATGTCAGGGAGGTTAAAGCAGAATGAAACTCCTTTGGAGAGGGAGGGAGGGAAGGGAGAGGGGAGTGAGAGGAGGTAGAGAGACAGAAGGGAGGGAGCAAACGAGACATTTAGTAAACAGACAAAGGACTAAAAATAAACAATAAAACAAAAACAATAGTCCAAAAATAAAGGCCATTACTTAAAACTCTCGTATGAAGAAAGGCAGGAAACGGAAGTTAGAAGGAAAAAAGGTATTAGTAACGAAGAAAAATGAGATCAAATCGAAAATCATTTAGATAAATTAAAGTCGAGAATTAAAGATTATTTATCAGATAGATAGATAGATAGATAGATAGATAATGAATATGATAGATAGTATAGATATATAGTATGAGATGTATTATATTTTATGAACAAGTTCAACAAATTCTGATAGATAGTATCAGATTAGGTATGATAGATAGATAGAAATAATAGATAGATGGATAGATAGAAATGATACGATAGATAGATAGATAGATAGAATAGATAGATAGATAGATATAGATAGATAGATAGATAGATAGATAGATAGTAAAAAGATTGAGAGAGAAAAAAGAATAGATAGATAGATAGAAATAAAAAAAAAAAAGAGAGAGAGGAGAGAGAGAGAGAAGAGAAGAAGAGAGAGGAGAGAGGAGAGAGAGAGAGAGAGAGGAGAGAGAGAGAGATAGAGAGAGAGAGAGAGAGAGAGAAAGAGATTAAAGTGAGTGAGAAAAAAATTAAAAAGAGAGAAAAGATTAAAGAGAGGAGAAAGATTAAGAGAGAGATGAGAGAGAGAGAGAGAGAGAGAGAGAGGAGAGAGAGAGAGTGCAACGATTACTATTTTAACATGCAATCAGAGGGGGAGAAGGTAATGATTAGGGCGAGACAAAGCAATAAAAAAAAGGATTTTTATATCGAATTTATAGCTA
>JABUQX010103380.1:25000-29657 GCA_015478945.1 Trachelipus rathkii
ATTCTAAGTAATTCACAAGGAGTTATATCATGTATATCATATTCTACTAAGAATAATAATATAATACTATCCTGTACTACTTATGTTATTCAATATATTCTCCACCCATTTGCTATATCTACTCTATCATTCCATTGAAACTATTATTATTGGTATTTATAATTCGAAGTAATTCTTATCCATACCTATATCTATTATTTTATCATATTAATACAAGATTCATGTAAAGATCGATATTTATTATGTTATAATATATATAATATATTTAAAAAATTATTATAGTATAATTGCTATTATAAAAAATGTAAATTATATGATTTGCAGAGTATAAGTGTAGCCGACAAATGTGTTATCATAAAACATGTAATAGCTTGGTTAGCCACGGGTGCGGGATGGGGACCAACTCTATAAATAAGCCAATTACGCCGCATCAAAAACCTCTATAGCCCCAACTCTCCGACCTTAATGTGCAAGGATTATTTACCTAATGGAATTATATACTTTTTAGTTACTCAAAGGTAATTTGGTAAAATAATTATCATAAATTTTATATAGGGTGAGAATGGGTTAGTGATTGATGAAAACATAAATTTATGGCTGCCTATTTATTCTGCTGAGATTCTGTTTCTCTTTTCAAATATTAATTAATTAGTTATAATCCTCAATAACATTATGCAAATAACTCTCTCACTGTGAAATACTCTAGAGTTGTGAGAGGATAACAGGCTTAAGTATTTCCTTTTAAGTTAACTATAAGCGTGGTGTAATAATAACATTTTGAGCTTAATAACTTTCCACAACTGATAGGTTCATAATCATAGTTGTTATCTAGTTGATTTTTCTTGAGGTGATAAGTTTTCATAATTCTATTTTACAATCATTACTTTTGGTAATTGTGAGCGTGTGTAGTTATCTTTCATCACTACTTGCTCTGTAGATAAAATATCTTTCTCAGAGTGAGATAATCTGTATTTATTGAGAATTATAATCTATGTTATTGAATAAGGTGATATAGGTTCTGTATGATTTCTCTTTATTCCTTTTATATGGGTGAGCTGAATTAATAAGACTGGTTTGAATTTTAGTTTCACATCTACTATTCTCACTCTGTTTGAGTCATATTTATAAACTTTTACTATTTGTTAATAACTAAAAAAATAGCTCCATATTATAATCGGAGAATTCTAATAAAGTAAGCTGCTAGTTAGTAATGATAATGTCTTATTAAATTTCCAACAGAACATAAATAGCGTGTTTTACTAGCCTCTTAGATTTTTATATTACACCTCATTTCTTATTTAAACTATCATTATATTTTACCCTATTGGAAGAAGTATATTACAAAGCTTCCTTTTAACCCTGTTTAAGATTAAATGGTTTACATCGGTGAAGTACTAGTAATAGCTGGTAGCAAAGCAGCATCTATGAACTTAACACTGTGCCGACTGCTGGCATGCGCAGCAGCTCTCTAAGCGACATAAGTGCTTTATTGACACCTAGAGCCATACTCTCGACTGCTGTGAGTCTTATGCTATACACACTAAAAGTGTCTATTATTGACATTTTCATGCTGAGATCATTATCATACATCACAGCAGATTTAGTCGAGAGGTCCTCATGATCTCATACATTATAAATTTGATCCAGATATCAATTCTATAAATATTCTTATTATAAAGTTATTTATCAAATACTCCCACCACCACCAAGTACGGAAGATTTTAACTTGTGGACAACCGAGGTTTTCAAATTGCGCGGTATGCTCTTGGATTATTTCTCGTCTTATACTATTTAAATAACGTGTAAGATCTTTTTCTCGTATGCCAGTTACTTATTACATTATATATATATATATACATCTCTAGTATATATATAATATCTTTATATATTATTTATATTGAGTTAATATTAATAGCCTTAGTCATGGGGTATATATACTCATGAGTATAATACTCTCATAGTATACAAGTAGTATGATATGCGGATTGTTTATCGTTTGAGATATCGACTCGTAATAATAAATTATATATATGGTTAATATAATATATATTAATATAAATATACAAGAGTACCTTTCAATATTTGCATTTATGTATAAAAAAAATTAGTTTATAGCTCTTTCTGAAGTAGGTCATGTCCAAGAATAAATTCTCAATTGTCAAATAATAAAATTATTAAATGTTATAGTAAATTATATTAAACAAATAGAGATGTAACGCATTCGATCGCCATTTGAATAACCTAATATTTTAATTCAATTATAAAATTGTATACAGGGCTAGTACCTCTCAATTAAATATGTTACAGAGAGCAAATTTCTAAGACTAGGTATATACTTATATAACATATCTGGAATTTATAATTTTTTTACAAGTTGTTTTTTTTCCCTTGTTCTAAAGTAAATCTTATATAAATAATTCACTCAGTTCATAATAAGAAAATAATTATTAAAATTAAAATGAACAATTTTAATTGTATTTCTTAATGCCATTTTCGGATAAAAATAATTCATCTACTATTTTTTTATAAAACTTTCTATTATTCTGACTTTGAGAAAGGAAAACATTAAATTAGATACCCATATAAAACCAATTGTATATGACTAAAAGGAGAAACTGATAGGAGATGGAATAAACTCAAATATTTATTATAAATAAATTAGTATTTGTTATGATGATTGATAAATCCAATATAAAATACTTATTACTACGAATGACATCTAATGAACTAGAAGTGCTGAATAATATGTGCTTTTCTTTTTTTTTATGCAGAGTTTGTATAATTTAAGTTTAGATCAGCCTATGCCTCCGTAGAAGTCCTATGTACTAAAGATAGAGAAATTTGTGCCTAACTCACATGCGCACCAGTGTCTCATTTTCGTACGCAAAATGCTTTTAATTGATTCCATGGCATTTAAAAGGTGTCACAATTGCTTTATATTTGTGATATTTATGTGTTATTTTATGTGTTAATTTCAATGTATGAACCTAAAGAAGACATAGGGCAAATATGTATATCGTGTTCTATATTATATATTCTGGAACATTAAAGGTTTTATTTGTATGTAAGTTTAATACTTTCTGAGATAAATCTCCAGTTACACAGAGAAAGTGGTTTATCTAAATTATTAAAAGATTTCAAAAATTACAACCAACAAAAACATAAACAAAAAAAATAGCTAAATAATAGTATAAACATACTCTCTCTCTCTCTCTCTCTCTCTCTCCTCTCATCTCTCTCTCTCTCTTCTCTCTCTCTCTCTCTCTCTCCTCTCTCTCCTCTTACTCTTCTCTCTCTCTCTCTCTCGTCTCTCTCAACTTCTATGTCTCCTCTCTCGTATATTGAGTTAAATATAAACATATATATAATTATTAAATACTATATTCATATTTTCCTAACGTTCAATGACTTATCAAGTAAATACCCCAAAACTATTACGCAAGTGAGTATTTATCAAAATTTATTTATACAAATTATTTAATTAACCTCTAATTAGAATTATTATATAACAAGAGCTATTATAAATTATTACAACCGATAATTAATTGTACTAATATATTGATTATGCTAATGATAAATACAATAATAAATAATTTAATATATGAATTATAATATATATATATAATAAAACATCAAAGTTTGATCTTATGTTGGTTGAAGATGTACAAATTTATATAACAAAATAGATGTTAACGCGTTCATTATATACGATAGCCTATGTACAACCATGTGTCTATAGTCATATTATATATAAAATAACGCTCTTCTTGGTATTGCACAAATCACAAAATTCTCAGTCAATGATATCGCATACGAACATAATAATGTTCGCAGTGATGAGATAAAGTTGATACTTAATGTATAAATTTATCGTTACTTGATGAAATTAGAAAACATTTTAATATTATTACGCTTGAAAGATTTAAGCTCAAATTTAAATAGTAAATTCAAGTAATTTCAACTAACATTAGTCTCGCTTTTATATTTTAATTAGAGGCAGGCCCGGCCGTCCCTGTTTCTTAACTCCTCCGTGAAAGTGTCGCGATCGTGTGGATATATCCAAATAATATAATTAATATATATGATATACATTTTTAAATTTTTTTATCAATAGAATTATACAGAATATATAAAATAATATAATATATATACTTACTATAGATTTCACCATTATAGATCGTTAGTAAATAGCATATATATTAAATTATAATTTGTAAATATAATACTCTCTCTTATCATAGGATAATCCAACCTCCTCACCCTCCTGTTAATAAATAGAAATCAATAAGTTAAAATTCATCAAAACTTGTAGGTTAATTATAATGCAGTATTGAAAAAATGTTAACTGTCACATTAAGATTCTAGAAGAAACGAGAAGTTCTTAAATATTAAATAATAAAATTAATATCGCCACACACATTATAAAAAAAAGTAGAATGGCCTGATAAAATTTAGACCAAGTGGAAAAGTGAATGACATTTGGTAGTGGAAAAATTAAATTTAACCCAATATACAAGGATAAAAGATACACAACGTTTTTAAATTGAACACCAGAACCAGTATTTTATACTCATCGTTTTCCTAATAAAGTAAAAATCATAAAGATAAAAATTCTATTTAATTGAAATATGAAATTTTTGAAAAAAAACAAGTATTA
>JABUQX010103381.1:0-26398 GCA_015478945.1 Trachelipus rathkii
GTTGTACTTCGTTCGGTCGATTCAGGTGGTTTTAACCGTTTTTCCGCGTATCGTGAAACGCTTTCGCGTTTTCACTCTATTAAATTTTGCTTTTTTTTAGCAAAAAATACCCCAAGGGTAGCACCGCACCGATGGCGGGAGTCGGGGGTCTCTCGGCCTTCCGGGGAACTACGGGGTAGGACTAATTCCCCCCCTCCGGGGAGGGTCTCCCGGAACCCCCGCTCTTTGGCATTGGGTGTCACGGGGTTCCTCCCGCCCTTCCCCCTACGGGTATTGAAAACGTCCCCCCTGTGTTCCCCGTCGGCTCGAGCCCCATAAATTGCCGTGTATACCTTTACAAAATAATATATATATACTATCACCCAGCACCCCCAAAAAAAAAAATTTTAAGTTTTTTTTATTTTTTTTTTTTTTTTTTTACAGTTTCCTAACCAAAAATTTTACAGGATTCCAAAAATATATTTCACTCTAGCTTTTGTAGTTTTCGAGATATGATTTTTTTTTTTTTTTTTTTTTTTTACAGTTTCCTCAGTAAAATTTCGCCAGGATCCAGCAATGTATTCCTTTTCCCGGTAGCTGTTGTAGTTTTGAGATATGGATTGTGGCTCTTCTAGAGGCTGGCCATATATATATCTATATATATATATATATATATATATATATATATATATCTATAGATAAAAATATATATATATATATATATATATATATATATATGCTATGCTATATATATATATATATATGTGCTGCTGCTATATATCTCTTCTTCGAGCAGATCCAACATCATCATCATCATCATCACCCACCTTCTCTCCCAAGACTGGGGGTTGGGTGCAGAAGCATGCACTAGAAACAGAAAAGAGAAGTAGAAGAATATAGAGAGGTAAAGAAAGCCTGGCCTTACCACCCCCTTTATAACCTTTTAGTGAGAACTTGTCGCATTCAGAAAACCACCTTAAGAGTTTCACGGGACAGCCGGCGAGCCCTCACTATGGCATTTCGTCAATGCGGGGTTCAATTCTCTTGGCCAGGTGGGCCACAACAATACCCTCACCAAACCCCGCAATTCACCACTATTATGCGCCTTTCTTCTCGCCTCTGCCAAACTCCCACATTTCTCTCCTCCAGGCATTTCTTGACTGACTCAATCCACTTTTCCTCAGTCTCCAGCCGTTCGATTCCCAGCACACTCACCGCACATCCGCTTAACCATTAACCAACCGACTATCACATCCATCCTTTCCACATGATGAAACCATCTCAACACTTTCATTTATTCTCTAATTTACCACCACACATTCTCTAATACGTTCAATTCTCATTTTATTAATTCTTCTCACACCTAACACGCCCCTAAGATTGTCCATCTGAACCCATTTTACTTTAGATCTATACCTCTTATTTATTCCAAACCATAGTCTCACTACTATACATCAACACAGGTAACAACATACTCTCATATATATATATATATATATATATATATATATATATATATATATATATATATATATATATATATATATATATATATATATATATATATATATATATATATATATATATATATATATAATTTTTCATATAGTATAATTTTCTAGAGGGTGGAGTCGGAGTCGGAGTCGGGTCGGAGTCGGGTCGGAGTCGGGTCAGTATTTTCAAAGGGTTTGAAGAGGGTGGAGTCGAGTCGGTAATATTCAAGGAGTCGAGGTCGGAGTCGGAGTCCGGGTCGGTAATTTTCAAGAAGGGTGGAGTCGGAGTCGGAGTCGGGTGGAAAATTATTGAACCGACTCCACAACCCTGGTCGCCACACCCTTCAATCTGTTCGCCATATCTTCATTGATTGTCACCAACTGGACCCCATTCGCCGTCGTCATTTTCCCACTTTATGGTCCATAACACCTTCTAAAAGATTATCTCATATCTTATCTGAATCTTCCCACTTTAGCAGTAACTCTATTTTCTTGTGTCTTCAAGAAGTGAATATTCTTTACAATATTTGATTTTGTTATGCAATATTAGGACTATCAATAATGCAAGGATATATTTAATTTATTTATTTAATTTTGACTGAATATTCATTTCGCCATTCAAATTTTCCTCGGCATTTAAAATATGTATAATCCAGGACCCACCCATGGAGTTGATTATTCAACCCAGTGTGGCCGCTTCTTTGTGAGCCGTGGTTTGTCCTGTACATTGATTCAAAAAAAAGAAAGAAAAAAAACCCAGCCAAAGGATATAGAATGAAAATGTAGCAAAAAGTAATTTGAAGAAAAAAGGATAAAATATTCGTAGTGAGAGGCAGCATTAAAAAGGGGAAAAAGGAAGAATGAAACAGAAGAAGAACCGACGCAATAAAGGAAGAAATGAGAAGGAAATCAATGAAAAACAACAAAAGAAAATGGCACGAAGAAAATTTAGAAATTATGTAAAGAAACGTATAATAAATATAGAGACTAAAAAGATAAAGAATGAAAGAAAAGGTAATGTGGGAAGGAAAGAGAACTAAGGACATTTGAAAGATGAGGAAATAAGAAGAAAACATAGATTCAAGAAGAGTGGAGAAAAGATAAAGAAGCTGAAGAAGAAAAACGAAAAAAGTTGTGGTGTGCAGCAATAAAAATTGATACTCTTGGTTTCACTCGAAAGCCTTTCTCGCCAACTTCATCTAAAGCCTTCAACGTCACTGGCTTTTCACTTCCACAACCCCTACCGAAGGATATAGAATGAAAATGTAGCAAAAAGTAAATGAAGAAATCAAAAGAAGGATAAAAAGGAAAAGAAGAAAAAGAAAGAAAAAGGAGCTGCTGACCTAAGTCAACTCCGTATTTGCATAATTGATTGAAAGGCCCAATTTGAAATTTCTTTGGGAAAACATTTTTGGCATCGAAATTGCATTTCTTTCCCTTTCAAGGGAAATGTGTAAAGGGAAACTACCTTTATTTACAGTCTTTAATCAATTAGAAAACTTTTTTATATTATAAATTTCAAAAGATTTTTTTCCCAATTTAAAAAAAGAATAAAAATAATTTGAAAGGTCTGCAAAGAAAAGAAGATAACGCCAGAAGATCTTAATAAAACTAATTCACACGATTATTAAAATTGTGAAATTTAATAGTAATAATAATAATAATAATAATAATAATAATAATAATAATAATAATAATAATAATAATAATAATAATAATAATAATAATAATAATAATAATAATAATAATAGTGTCTTTTTCAGCATCATGTTCCCGCTGACCTTTTTTAAAAATGAGTTTAGTAATATACTTTTTGGTTTATTTATGATGAAATGATTTAAAATTTAATATTTTTTTATTTTTATTTTGGAAGGTTTGGTTGGTTTAGGTGAGTGGTTCTTAACCTTTTTTGAGTAAAGAACCCCCTTTAAGAATCTGGTGAAAGCTATGGACCCCTTCACCAGAAATATTCACATAAACACAACTTTGCATGCTGTGTTTAATGTACTTTATTTATTGATATTTGATTGTCTCATACATATATGACATGCACAAAAGTATTATTGAATTTTGAAGCAATCGATGAAAGAAGAACTCCTTTTATGCAAAATGTAATGATCAGTAATTATAAGCATGATATGGAATCTTCTTGTGCATACTACTACTACTGTTCTCGTTATCAACTATTTCAATGAGAAGGTTGTTTTTGTTTGCTGTGGAGTGGTCTTTGACTAGGTAACACGCATATCACTTTTGACATTCAATCTACTTCGACTTTTTGTTTTGACAGAAACAAGTGTTGAAAACCCTGATTCACAAAAGTAAGTGGTAGCAAAGGAGACCATAGCACCTATAGCTCGCATTACCAAACGAGGGTAGACTTGTGCCAATGCACAACAAAGGCTTCCAAGACTTTTCGAATTGAATTTATTTCACAACATTTCCTTTAGCCTCAGGTCAAGAGATTATCTTTGACAAGGTCTTCATCATTGATCCAGTATATGTCGTCTAGGAAAAGATTACGAATCCATGTTTCAACCTGAAGGTGATCCGAGCCAAAGTAAGCTTTGAAAGATTCTGCAGAGTTTGGAAATGTATGCAGAATTATGTATGCAGAGAAGCTGACAGGTCGCTGTTGCTTTCACTTGCATCCTGCTGAAGCACTTCTTCAAACATTGGAAAGTTTGCATAGTTATCTGCTTCCAACCTCCTATTATACAGCGTCAGTTTGACCAGAAAAGCTTTCGTTCTTTCAGCAGCATCCATAAAAATTAATGATTACTTCATGGCCTTGAATCGAAAGATTTACCTCATTCATTTGGGCAAAGATATGCGCAAAGTAGGCCAATCCATGAATGAACCTCTCACTGTCAAACTGTTCTGAGAGGCGGCTTTCTTTTTCTCTCAAAAAAGTGAAACTTCTGCTCAGTTCAACCTTTCGCTTTAGAATTTGTCTTCTGGAAAGCCAGTGAACCTCCATGTGGTTTAGAAGAACTTCATACTCTGCTCCCATTTTTTGACAAAACTTCTTGAAAATGCTATGGTTCAGAGCCCTTGCTCTGAAGAAATTGACAATTTTCACGCTAGTAGACAAGACTTCCTTCAGAACTACTGGCAGAATCTTCGATTCCAGTGCATGCCGATAAAAGAAGCAATGGGTAACGATGACCTGAGGAACTGTTTTCTTCGCAAAAGCAGCAAAACTAGATGCATTGCCAAACATCGCAGATGCTCCGTCTGTGCACAGAGTACCAAGATATTTGTTCCAATCAAAATTTTGATTGGAAAAGAATCTATCCACAATTTCATTAATGTCGATGGCCTTTGTAGTTTCCAAAAGGGGTTCGCAAAACAGCAAATCTTCTTTGATGGTATTAGCACGCACAAAATTTAATAAATTGTATGAATCATATCAATATAAGGCTGCACGAACACACACTTCAACTTTCGAAAATAAACCGTTATATGTACAAGATGAACTTATATACACAGACTAAACATATCAATGACATATCGGAAAAAATTTATTTTATAAATCTTAAATTGAAATCTTAAAATCTTTTTAATCGCAATATTCAGATTTATTATGCAATATTTATTTCATTTTTAATATTATTAAATTATTTATTAATGAACCAATTAAGAAGATTAATAAAAATGTAAGAAACACTATTGTTCTCAAAGGGGTATATCTTATAGGGTAAACTTTGGGTATATTAAATTTTCAATGGTTTGAGGAATTTGCAAAATTTATTCCCCACCCCCTCCCCATCCACCTTTCTTCCTTTCATATGTCATTCCCTTGCCAAATGTACGATTTTGCTTTATTAGAAGAGAAGGGCTCTTTAACGAATATAATTGTTAGTAATCTTTATTTGATCCTCATGGACCCCTTGAAACCTATCCATGACCCGCTTAGGGATGCCTATAACGCCAGGTTAAGAAACTCCTCGTTTAGGTAAATTAGCTTCTATTATTATTATTATTATTATTATTATTATTATTATTATTATTATTATTATTATTATTATTATTTTTATTCTTTTTAATTCTTTTTTATTATTTTTATTATTATTATTATTAATTATTATTATTTTATTATTTATTATTATTATTATTATTATTATTATTATTATTATTATTATTATTATTATTATTTAATTATTTTATATATTCAGTACGTTTTCAGTTGAATTAAGAAAAGCATTCAAGATTTTTAACTTATTTAAAAAAAATGATTTTGTCACCACCTTTATACATTAAAGTTGGTCTGATGAAAATTATTTTCAAGGTCATGAACAGAAGAACCCTTCCATCTTTCCAATATGTCAGAATAATCTCCAACATCAAGTTTCTTGTTCATCATCATCACTACTTGGTGCCAAGAGAGACTTTATTATATGAACTACAGTAAAACCATATAATTTTTCTACTTCTTGATCTGCGATCTTGATTTTGAAAAGGTTTTCAAAGACTCTTCCTGTTCGATTGAAATTTCTTCAATCGGGTTTAAAAGCAACTGAACAATATTATCTTTCACCATTGCTATCACGGAAGATGGGGTGAAATCATGAATTTGTACGATATATACATAAAGGTTGTTACTGTGAAAATTACTCTTCGCTTTTTTTAAGTAACAAATTTCAAGTTCAATTCACTTTTATATGAATTTTTCATTGTGTAAAATTTCCTTCTCACCGATGATTTATAATACCTTTGCGAAGAACCTGAGATGAATAACGCCGTTTTAAGTGAGTTCAGTAATGAAATAACATTTTCCTTTCAAGAATTCGTTTGATCGCCTTTAGACGTTTTCCAATGTGGTTTAAGAGCTTCAATGATGATTCAATCATTTGCTGTCAACAATGTTTTGATTTACTCTCAACACTGAACAAGCAATTAAGATCAAACTATACTTCACTTCTAATGTGAGTTGTATCATTTGTAGTGATTGTTTCAACTTGTGAGTGTATTATTAGTATCATTATTTAACATTGATTGTTGAAGATTTTCATGTAGTTTTCTTAGATAATGTTGATGAGCAACACAGTGATCGAAATGAGTAGCTATAATTCAACACTTAGTTAAAATATTTGTTACCAAATTAATTTGTAATAAATAGTTTTATTGGAACACTCCGAACACGGGGGTTCATGAATAGGTCAATGTTGCAGTTTTGGTAAAAGAAACAAAGTGTCTCATAATCGCAGGACGCATAGACGTCGAATAGGACTAAAAATAATTAAGTATTAAATTACTTACTTTACCATCCGACATTTATTCCGAGTAGGTTAAACTGTAAATTTGTTTTTAATAATTATGAAATAGTGCATGTAAAGGATAACTAGAGATATCTTCCAATACTTTTGTAGTTTTCATGCATAGGAGTCGTAATACCGGAATAAACTCACCGTATAGTCTATCACTAAATTAATATTTATAGAGTATTATTTGTTTAAAAGTATGCTAATATAGGGTACTATTATGAGTTAATTTCAATATACTGAGAGAAGCTAATAGTTCTGAGAGAGTTATTACTTTTGAGGTATATATTATATATATATAAGTGGAGTAATATTATATATATGATATATATTAGTTTATATATGTATAAATTTATATACATCTCACACCTCAAATTATTCCGTATCTTTCTCCTTTGAATTTGCCATGATTAATTATATTTGATTCATGCAAAGTTGGTCTGCTAATCTTGAGTATGCCACCATATAGTTTTATTAACGAACATAGGTTGTTTTCTCGATCTCATTTAGAAAGTACAATATTTCATTTTATGTTTTTCTTTCAGGATCTAAAGGATAAATAAATGTTAGCACGCTTCATATTCACCTGCGTGGCATATTACTAAATAGCACTAATTGTTGCGTGTTCTGAGTTGAGAGAATTTGCATTCGAAGAGTGCGACTGCGGGCTTATAAACAACTGAGGAGAGTTCGGTGTCATTTTCTCTTTTGACTATTTCTTATCCGAATATTATAGTATACGAAGTCTATTCTCAACACTCTTTTTCCTTACAGTAGAAATTGTCATATATACACGTCTTATATCCTCTCTATATCTTCACTTCTTATATAGTTATCATTTTCTGCATATTTGCACAAAAAGATCAACACTAACATTTTTTCTTTTCGCTATTCATACTACCTCCTAGTTTTCTTCAATGAGATGTCACATTACACCTGACTCTTATATAACACCTTAGTTATATAAGTGAAAATCCTTCTACTCAAGTGAGCTCATTGCTTCAAATCCACTTATAGAAGGAACGATATCCCATGAGGCTTAATACGTCTTGCTGGAGGCATAAGCGCACCTCCCCCCTCATTCATTAACTCCTATTAAATTAGTAACCAAGTTTATAATATGCCTACAATTGTTTTTTATTTTTTCATACTCTCGAAAGTATTTAAAAAAAGTAGCTTCGAGTCTCTTTATATTGAGTGGGAGTATTCTCCGGGTGAGGACTCAACACGCAATTACTATATAGATTGCAATATTTATTTCTTTAAATGGCACCGTTTAACTCTATTCTGTGGACATCGTTTCTCTTTTCATATTTCTCATACTAAGTCTAATATGGAAACTGTTATACACATGTGATAAAGCAACACCGCACATCTTCAAATATTCCTCCAAAAGAGTTACTCATTTCTCGGAACAGATAGAGCGAGGAACAATTCTCATTTGATTAACCTCATAGAAACACGGTTGACATAAGAGTAAACCTCCAGAGAAGAGGCACACTTGAGTAGTGTGTGTTCGAGGTACGTTAAGCTCTCGGTTCACTTTTTTAATTTATTCCTCCGGGATTTTTATTCTTGGTGTCACTCATGAGCCTAACTATTTTAAGTGTGATGTGAGGAGTATAATATATCGCATTATTTAATATGTATAGGTAGTGCATGTATGCTCGAGGATGATATGGAGTGTGACTTCTCAGTTTTCAACACCTTTATATATTTGAGATTATGGGTTCAGAGTCATAACAAACTTAATGGAACACTAAAATAAAACTGTCCTCGGCCTATTAACGCTTATACGATATCTTTCCTCTTATAGCCTTTCTACTTTCACTAGCGATCGTTTGACTAATGACTCACTATCTATTTTATTTATATCTATAACTTACCAATGGCAAGGGGTGCCTCGATGGTGTCTCAACTTCTAGAGCTATTTCCTTTAACACCATTGAAAATATGACAGGTTCACTCCTAGTTGTAATAGATACATAGGAATAATAGGATGTGTAGATGAAAATTAATTGGACATATAACAACTACAGATCTAGCTCGTTGATTGTGGTGTCTTTTCTTGCTTATGACTCAACTTCTGTTTCTGTTGGAACTTCCTATAAGGTAACTCCTTTGTTTCTTACTTCCTGATATATTTTTTCATATTATGCTTTCTTAGAAGTGTGAGCACAATATATATGAGCCTCATCTGATTGAACCTCCATGACACTTTAGCTTGCGCCTTAAGTGGTGTGTTGTTGCTATTTTCAATTTAAATTTAACTTTTCACACCTACGCTTAGGAAATATGGGTCTTCGCCCTGCTAGATTCTCGTGGCAAACGCAGCGGAATTCATCACACACACGAGCACAACACAAACTACGTCGATACGAGTCAACATGGCACAGAAAAATACTTAAAAAGCACTATGCAATAACATATTTACAATCTTCTCAAACTTATAAATCTTTAAATCATATAATAAAATAATAAAAAGAATTAGAAAGGTAAAAATATATATAAAATTATTTTTAAAATAATTTAGAGAAGCAGTAAAAATATTGTGCACATTCCGATGATATTATATGATCGGTTAAATCATTTTCAGTGATGTCTAAACCGGTTTACTTTTTTGTCAGATGAATACCTAATTTTATAGTTGAACGTTATTTGCATGACTTTTGGTCTAAATACTATATAAAAATGCATACCCGAGGTGCCCAAAACATTTATATTACTGATTGTATCCAGCGCAATAAAGATGATTTCGATTATTTGTATTTGGCAATTTTGAATGTTGAACGAAATTCAATTTTATAAGCCAGCATCAATACAATCCCGGAATTATTTAAGTCCCTAAGGTAATAGTTGCTAAGTACACTCAAACGTTGATTATTTTAAAAACGTGGATTTAAACATTTTTTTTACTATATTATACTCAATAAACTAGATAAGATGTCTTTATATATCACTCAAGCTTTAATATTCAATACTATATTGTGAGAATATATAATGAAAATGTAATTCTTATTATATAGATAAACACATAAATCCTACTCTATATTATATATTTATTTCCAGGTAGATGTCTTAAAATATATATTATAATAAGAAACTTAAAGACCAGTATAATGTATATTATATATAATTTTTGAAATATTTAAATTCTGAGTAGAAAAACGATATGTTATTACTCACACCACGTCAATAACATATAGCTGCACTTTCACAAAGTTATAACTTCCCGACATTATTCACTCGTAGTTTTAATATTATATATATATCTAATAATACTATATCCTACTACATTATATTATATATTAGATAATTTGGTAACTAATAATATAGACAAGGTTCCTATAATGTGTTATTTAATCATAATTATTAATATAGAACAATTGAGTTATTCACAATTTAAGTTATAATTATACTCCTTATATAAAATTAGAAACAAATGGTAAAAATTTATAGTTTCATAGATACAAATTCATAAGTAGCTTATATTAGTTTTCACGTGATAAAACCATTTATCACATGACTTTACTTGAAACGCGACAAAGGGCGAAGGAAAACAACACTGGAAAAATTCCCCTTAATATTCCTTCGGAAAGCACTATTTACACGCTCAGTTTATCCACAATTTGTTCCTTCGTTTTGAGAAGCTTCTCTAAATTTCCTAATTAGTATTTAATTATAAAGATTTTAGTTTATTATATTTATATTATACTATAATCATAATATATTCTATAATCTATATTTTATTAAATTATATTAATTTTAATTATTTATGCTATTTATTATATATATTATTTATTTATTATACTTATTTTAATATTTTTAATTATATTATTATTATATTAATTATATTATTATTATTTAATATTAATCTATTATATTATTATTATTTATATAAAATTTATATTTAATTATAATAATTATTTAAATTATCTATTATATTATATTATTATTAGTTTATATAATTATTATTATATTAATTATTATTATTAATATTATTCCGGGATTTTTCAGGAAGACCTTCACAGTCTCAATGTTGAGTCTGAGACCACACTGATTACAGTAAATATAGATTTTAATTACATGGAAACGGAGGGTACAGATATACATCTATTGAGTATAATGGTACTTGGAATTGGTGTTTAAAAGTTTGAGTAATTGATAACCATTCTAGTAATATGTCACTCTCATTCTTTAGAAGATCTCTTGAGTTGAAGTAGTAAACCTATATTAATATATTATTAATTATATACTATATAATATTTAGGGCAAACCATTATTAATCATTTATTATCCTCATATTATTAATATCTAATCAAAATTTAATATATATAATATCACATAAAAACATTTATAATAAGTATTCTCGTATATATATATACTCTTCTGGAAGTTTTATTAAATAATTATTTATATAGTATTAACATTATTATTAATATAATTACATATCTGATAACTAACTCTATCTATATACATAAGCTATTTGGTTATATTCTAAATCGCAAAAAGATAAAACACAAACTAAAGGTTCTCGAGTGTTTATTATTTTCTCTTGTAGTTTTATATTCATATTTCAGTTTTGTGTGAAAAAGTAATCTTAGAGTGTGGAGAGCCGAGAGTCCATGAGACATGAATCTAAGCTAAAGTCATATGTTTTCTCTGCTTTTATTTGATAGCAAACACGATGAAGATAAATACATATCGTTCGATATGTTTCACACATCAGTATCACCCATCTCCTTCCACATCCAGCATCAGCTTTTTACATTTAATGCTACGGAGTGCCATTACTGAAATGAACAAAGGAAGACAATTAACTGGCGTATGAACAGACTATTATATCACAGTGTTACAAATTTGCACCTTCGTTCCATTATGGTTTCATCCAATAGTCTGAACAGTTTTGTTTGTCTTATACTATGTATATCTGACTTTAATTTTTTCGTATTACGTGGTTTTCTTGTTTTTTTACTAGTATTGACGTATAAATTCCGTAACTTGAATGCAACCATATAATATATTTATATATATTATTATTATATATATTATTATTTAATTTATATATTATTATTATTATATTATTATTAATTATTTATTAATAATAATTTATTATTATATAATTAATTATATTATATATATTTTTTATTATATATTAATAATATTTATATTATATATATTATAATTAATTATATTATAATAATTTAATCATTATTATATTATATCATATATTAATTTAATTGTATATTATTATTATGTCAGAATTACGTAGTGGAGAATCTTGGATGTCATGCTATCTAGAGGTTATTAAATTGAGCTATTTATTCGTGATTATATCTATTATACCTTATTGCCTTACTTAGATAAATTTAAGTAAAGTGAGAAAATTATTTAAACTACTAGAAGTTAGTAAGGCAGCTATTTAACTCATTTGATTTAGTCACATTTACTGTAATTATACACGGCTGTTTATGTTACGAATTTAACTGGTTAAATTTTACGTCGGATTCTTAAGAGTTGTGGTTGCAGGCGATATTTATTCTATTATAATTATAACTCGTGAATCGGTTTGGACCTTTTTAGTAGTAATAAATATTTTTCCGAAGTGGTTAACAATTCTTTAACCCAATAGTGGTAAATTCTACTTCATAAACATTTTCACGAGAAACACACGTAACGCGAGAGCAATATTCGTGTGATATATTATATAATAGCCTTCTGAATATATATAAAATTAGACGTATACCTTACTATAGTAATGTTGTTACTAATTAACTTATTTTATTGAGTAGAGTAATAATTTTCAATATAACATGAGAGTAGGAATTATAATATAAGTTATACTTCTCGCATATTTGAGCTGGTACACATTAATCAAAGGAAATTTAAGTACTATAATATATTTGTATATTAACCTATATTGGGCGGAAAAATATATTAATATGTGTAATAGTCAGGCTTTTAGTATCTTTTTGTTTAATAGACTTTTATAAATTATCATTTGTGTTAGAAAGTAATATTACACTGTTTTAGTAGGTTTCGACACTGACTCAGACACCGTTCCTCCAACTTTGGTTTTCTCCTATATTCTCTTTTCTTTCTCTGATACTACGAAACCTCCCTCCACGTCTCCTTTCTCCACTTTACTCATTATTGATAAGTTTCAGGCATATTACCTTTCTTTTTTCAGCGCGAACATTTTCCTCCATTACCTCTCCTCCGGAAAGTTGAGGTCTCTCTGTACTCTGGCCTCCAGCTGACTCCTTACTGCTTCTCCTTCTATGCAATCCAAATGTTCTCGATCCTTCTACAGGTATTTTCCTATTTTTAATTGGGCCAACACCTCAGCCCCTTGAAGGGGAGCCCTCATTTGATCTAGTGGGGAGCGATAACTATGGCTGGCCTATATATCTCTATATATACTAATTAGGAGAATAGTATACTATAGGCTAATATATACTACTTATATGTGAGGATTATTATAATTTATAATTATAATATATATATATATATATATATATATATATATCTTTTAATAAATTATAATATATATAAATTAAAACAATATTTATTAAATATATATAATATATATATATTTATAATATTTATATATATATTATTATACTATATATAATATTATATATATATATATATATATTATATATTATATAAATATATATACTATATTATATATAATATATAATATATATATATATATATTAATATATAATATATATTTATATAGATGATTATAGTTAAAAATTATGTTATTATAAATAGTTCTATATATAAATAATAAGTAACAATCAAATATAATTAAATATATTTAATAATATATTATATATATTTTTAATATATATATTAAATATTTATATATATAATATATAATATATATATATATATATATATATATATATATATATATATATATATATATACTATATATATTAATATATATATTATATATATATAAATATTTGTACATAAATAAAGTTAATATTTATATTTCAATAATAAAAAAAGATTAGATTTAGAATATATAAAAATTTAAAATTTTCTGTGACAAAATAATATAAGTTTTGTCAATGAATAGACATTTAATTGCATATTAGCTAGAATGAGGCTTGACTCTATCTACTACAGTTGCATATTTCCTCTTACTTCACTAGTGGACTCTTAACATGGTGATCGAATTCACTTATGGATCAATATTCATTATGAGTTCTAGACTGACGTTGAATGTTGACGTATAATATAGGTATTGAAGTAAATATTCAAGTTGCTTGATAATGAATGGTATGGTCAATGCTGATGGAATATTAATATTTTACAATACAACGCAATAGACAACTACAATACAAGTAGTAACTTTTAACTCTTCAATATCTATAGTAAATTTACTTAACTTTACTCTCTTTCATACTATAGTTAAGTAGAAAAAAGGTAGTTAAATTAGATTTGTCATTTATAACACTGAATCACATAGTCCATGTTTACTACTAACTTAATAAGCTTTCTAGACTATACAAAGTAGTGTTATCATTCCTAACTATGTAAAATTAGTCATTATTATCTTATTCGAGTTGAGTCACTAGGAAGGAATAGTAGTAGAATAAGACTCAAAAGTTGTTTATATTAACTAACTCTATTTTCACTAAGTGTTAATATTTTATTTATTATAATCTCTCTCTATCTCTATTCTACTCTCTCTCTCTTTCTACTCTCTACTCTCTCATTATTTATTATTCTCTCTCTTATAATATATAATATATAATTATTATACATATATATATAAAATATATTTATATATTAATTATATATTATAATATATATAAATAATATATATATATATATATATATAGTAATTATATATTATTATATATATATATAATATATTGAAAGAGAGAGAGAGAGGAAGAGAGAGATGTGAAGGAGTTTAATATTGTACATCGGCTTCAGATATTTCCCCACCCACCTCTATTTAATCAAATATAGAAAGGGCTTGGGTCCAATATTTTTTCTTCAGAGGCCCACGCCCACTTTTGCATATATATTATATATTAATATTTATAATTATATAATATATATAATATATTATTATATTATATATTATATATAATATTATAAATATTATATTATTAATATATCTATATATTTAATTTCATTTTTTTTCTTCAGAGGTTTCCACGACCCACTTTTGCATATATTAATAATATATATTTTATATTATATATAATATATATAATAATTATATAATAATTATATATATATTATATGATATATATATATATATATATATAATATAATATTATATTATAATTATATATATATATATATCATAACTATTAATATTATATTAATACTTTAATTATATATTTAATATTATATATATAAATATATATATATATAAATATTTATATAGATATATATATATAATATATATAAGTATATATAATATATTATATTAATTATATATTATTAATATATATATACTATTATCATTTTTTTTTCTCAGAGGCCACGCCACTTTATGCATCATATATATCTACCTATATATATATATATATATATATATAATATATATATATAATATATATATATAATATATATATATATATTAGTATATATATATATATTATATAAATATATATGATGTGAAATATTTTCAATTATACACTGGCCAACAAAAAAAAAAATTTTTTTTTGCTGCCAAGTATATTTTATCGAATTTATAGTATATCGGGTGTGCTGATTTTAGAAATGACATTAGTTTTCAAGATTGACTCTAGTTCTTGAGATACAGGGTGTTCCACATATACTCTTTACAAATATCTTTTTTAATGCATATTTTAGATTTACATATCGTTTTATTTCTTTTTAAGGGCTTACCTTTATATATACTTTAAATTTTTTTATATTTTCAGTCAACAACTATGAGTACTTCACGAAGAGCCTGTTTGAATAACCCCAATGTATTCTGCTACATCTGTGGTGAATATTGCCAGGAGAACCAAAGAAGAAATATTCCAACTTTGTGAAGCAAAGCATATCTGGCATATTTTGGAATGAAACTCGGAGACCAAGATAAGTCTTGGGCTCCCCATATGGTCTGTAAAACGTGTCGAAAATCTACGTCAGTGGAAAAATGACGAAGAAAAGGTTTAAAATTTGTGTGCCTATGGTATGCGGGAGCCAACAGAATCCCCTAAGTGACTGTTTATTTTTTGTTTGTTAAGTGAAAGTATCAAAATCGTTACAAGAACGTAAATTTGCAGTATCCGGATTTGAATAGCAGGCGCTGTATCCACCTCCGACGAATGTCCATCCCTGTGTTCACTACACTCCCAGCATTGTCTAATGAAAAAGATATCCAGGATTTGGTGTGCACACGTGCAGATAGTAGTAGTGAATATGAAGAAAGTACTTCTACACACAACAGTTCTCCAGGAAGAGATCATGATTTAGTACGAGAGTTAAGTCTTTCCAAGCAAGATTCTGAGCTTTTAGCATTATACTAAAGTGAAAAAACTGTCCTCAGGCCGAATGTAAATAACTTTTTTCGGACAAGAGAGGTAGTACTTCTTCCATATTTCATTGAAGAAGAAGACCTAGTATACTGTAGGAACATCCCTGGACTCCTACTCCAAATGGGGTTACCTAAATACCGACCAGAAGATTGGCGATTGCTTATGAATAGTTCAACGAGAAGCTTGAAGTGTGTTTTATTGAACAATGGCAATAGTTATGCATCCTTCCATAGGTCACTCAACAAAACTGAAAGACGAATATGAAAATATAAGAATGATTTTCTTGCAGAAGCTTAGATATAATGAACACCAAAGGTCTATATGCGTTGATTTGAAGATGGTCAACATCTTACTTGGGCAGCAAAGCGGATATACTAAGTAACCCTTGTTTCATATGCTTGTGGATAGTGGGTTAAAGAAGACCACTGGGAAAAAGTTGTAGTGGCCTGCTAGGGAAAATATGGCTGTAGGTGCATCAAATATTAACGAACCACTGGTTGTCAGGGGAAAAATTATTTTCCCACTCCACATCAAACTAGGACTGATGAAGCAATTTGTTAGGGCCCTAGAACAAAGATGGTGAATGTTCAATTATTTGCAGATTTTTTTCCAGGGTTGAGTTTGGAGAAACTCAAAGGTGGAATCCTTAGCGGCCTTCAAATTCGCCAAATAATCAAGGATGACAATTTCATAAATTCCATGACTGA
The DNA here is from genome assembly GCA_015478945.1 of Trachelipus rathkii. Lineage (NCBI taxonomy): Eukaryota > Metazoa > Arthropoda > Malacostraca > Isopoda > Trachelipodidae > Trachelipus > Trachelipus rathkii. Next base: position 16,971 of record JABUQX010103381.1, read on the forward strand.
TATTGAAGCATCTGCCTGGAAAAGTTTTGTCTTGGTTGTTCAGAACTTTTTGGGCAACCATAAATCTGCCAACTATGTAGAACTCGTACAGAATATGCTTTCAGACTTCAAAAATTTGAATGCTAATATGAGCATAAAAGTTCTTTCTACATAGTCACTTAGATTGGTTTCCGGATAATCTAGGATGTTATAGTGAGGAACAAAGGGAGAGGTTCCATCAAGATATCAAGGTGATGGAAGAAAGATACCAAGGAAGATGGGAACACACATGATGGCAGACTATTGTTGGAGCCTTCAATGTGATTGTCCACATTCTGCACACACAGAAGACAATCATATAGACAGCGATTTGTAATGAATTAATTGTGATTTCATTGTACTGAATTGAATGTTTTGACCTATTCGCATTTAATTTCTTCTCATTAACCATTTGATATATATCTTTCGTGTTTTTTATTGTGAATTAGTTACAACCTACATAAATTGTTGTTATAATGTATTTTTTTGACCACCCTGTATCTCAAAAACTAGAGCCAATCTAGGAAAACGGAGGTATTATTCGGAATCAGGGCACTATTTATTTATAAAATGACTTCAAATGTTTGGCGGCAACTTTGTTGGCCAGTGTTATAGTTTTACTTCAGTGTTGCTACCAGAAGTGAAAGGTTAAATTAGTTTATTTTTATTTAGTTTTTTCTACATAGCTATTTAATTATAGTTTATTATTTCTTTTCATATTTGTTCTTTTTGTTTTATATTTAACCAATCTTTTAAAATTCAACTGCAGAGTTTGAGATGATGAATAGTATATATATAATATAATATATATATCATATATATATATATATATATATTATATAATACTATTTAATATAATATTATATATACTATATTAATATTATATATTATACTATATATTATAACACTATATATAATTATATATATATATATATATACAAGGTATAGTACGGGTAATAAAGGTGTCCAGCGGGCATACCCGAAAAGCATCACAGCATGTAACCTAATCAATTATTTATGGACAGCTAGCAGGAAAAAAAAATACCATTTTAGAATTATTAGCAAGCAATTTCCATCCGATGAAACTTAAAAATTATTTTATTCTAATATCTTTATTATAACACCTTTAAATACTAGTATAAATATCTTAGATGTTGGCAGAGCATAGCAGTGTGAATATGACCTTGAATCCAGCTGCACACTCACTGTCGACGATAGCATAGAGTTGCTAACAGATAATTCTTATTATCACGCTTTGGGCAGAAAATGTTATTTGTTTTTCTTTTTATATCTTTTTAGGGGGTTCGAGCCGACGGAGGGACACGTCGTCCCAAAGTTTCCCCCGTCGTCCCCTGTAGGCCGAGAAACCCGACTCTATCCATCGTTCTTGTTTACTCGTGGGATAGATTCTTGACTTGAAAAACAAACAAGTAATATCGATTTTGGCACCTTTGCGTACTCACTCGAACTCTGAGCTTCTTCGTTTTTTCCTTCCACCTTTCGAAAAAACCCGGGTAATTTTAATCACCAAAATAACAAAGTTTTTTTTCAACGTTTTAACTATTTAAATTTTTCCAACGCCGAACCTCTGACTGTCATGCTAACATAAATAAATCGAAGAACCCGGTCATGAGATGAATGTTCTTTATTTATGAATAGAGGTTTGCCAATCGAGTCGTAGCGAGATACTTGATGCTTACGGGAGGTCTGACTTTTTCATATATTTTTATATACATAAGTAATATATACGTTAAGTAATTAATGATATATACATAATTAGTAAAATATCATATTAATATTAAAGGGTTATACGTATATTAATATTATATAATACTATATATTGACTCATTTATATTATTTGATGAACTAGATCTATAATAAATTACTTATTATATATATAAGGGTCACTGTCGATTATCGCGCCTCCAGTTAACGCTCAAAACGCAATTTTTTATGTTATAAACTACATAATCAAATAAAGTCTTGAAAGATCTTTTGGTGCCACATGTGTGTTTTTTTTTTTTAATATTATTTTTTTTTTTAATAATGTAGAGTGAAATTAAATACATATAAAATAATTACAATTATTATACGTTAGTAAAAGGTTATGTTACAGTTTAGTTAGTTTAGATAGATCTAAACTACATATAAGTTAAGTAAAGGTTTGAGTTTGTTAGTTTACATAGATTTGATTTTTTTTTTTTTTTACTTTTTAGAATTGAAAACTGAATTTAATAATAGTTTTAATATATTGGGCATTTTCCTTCAATTTTATGAAATGGTGTTCGAAATTCATGCATCGATATTTATATGGAGGTTGGAGGTGGATAATCGCAATCATGATTTCTATAGATAGTGAGGTAGTATTAGTATATTATAATTATATATATATAATATATATATTATCTTATATATATATTATATATATATTATATATATATATATATAATATTATATATGATTGTAAATAATTCCTATTACCAATTCATATTTAGAATCAGCCGTATAAAGCTTATTCCAAAATGTAAATATTATATATATAGTTTTATATTTATTAATCATTTCTATTATACTAAGATAAGATAATATTATATAAATAATATATATATATATATAGTATATATATTATAGTATATATATATAGTAATATAGGAATATAGTATAATATAATAATATATATTATATAGTTATATCAATTAATGATATGATATCTAGAATTAGTATCGACACTTACCGAAAACAATACTATTTTGGGAATTCAGCGTATTATGAGAGCTTATTGCAAAAATGTAAAAAAAAAATTTAGGGGGCTCGAGCCGACAGGGGACAGAGGGGAGGACGTTTCCATACCCCGTAGGGGAGGGGCTGAGGAACCCCCGCGACACCCTACAAATACCAAAGAGAGGGGTTCCGGAGACCCCTCCCCGGAGGGGAGGGAAATAGTCCTACCCCTGTCGTTTCCCCGGAAGGCCGAGAGACCACCGACTCCTGCCATTATATTGCTGTTTGCTGGTGATCTTTAGTAATGTTTTTTTTTTTTAACTGACTTCTGTGAGTTCGTGAAACACGTACTGGGCTTCTATATATTTTGTGAACTTCATGTCCGTCACCTTTGGTCTTAATTGACTGTTAGGTATCACTATTACTAGAAATATTAAAAAAAATGGGAAAAAAATAAAAATAAAAAAAAAATAATTCAAACTTCACGGAGTCGTAAACCATAACAGTTATATTTTATAATTATTATAATATATTTATATTATATTAATTAATATATTATTATATATATTATATATTGTAATATTATATTTTATTATGTATATATAATATATTTTATATAATATATATATATATATATTATATATATTATTATAATATACTATATATATTATATTATATATATAGATTATTAATTATATAATTAATATTATTATATATATATATATATAATCATTATATATATAATGATATATAGTAATTTTATTTATTCATTATAAATTATAGGATATATATATATATATATATATATTTATATATATATATATATATCATATATATTCAGTATATTATATTATATTATATTATATATATATATTATATTATATATATATAATTATATATATATACTAAATCCTTTGATCTTACCCGTAAAAAAGCTTTGGATATTTAATCCGAATTTATTATTTTAGAGGGATAATACTTTTTATTCCCTTCTATAGACATTATTATTTTTTTAATTTAATAAAAAAAGTCTTCTTTTCACATTTTTATAAACTCCACATCGAATTTACAAATATGCGGTTTAAACTTATTATTAATTTATTTGACTGTTGTTAGGCTAGTGTTAGCCTAGCCATACCGTGGCCTAGCTTAACTCGTAGATGAAACCTGACGGTATTTTTAAAATAACAGGAAACGAATATGTTGTTTTATTAGATTTCCTCCAAGAATGCAATATAATAAAATATGAGAGTAATGTGAGATATGTCAAATATATTGTTTGCGTAAAAAAAATAAATAACAAATACTATTTTAGATGCATAAGTTCAAAAAATCTCAGATTCGCCCACTCTTCGGCAATAACGATTTGTGTCAAAAAATTATTTAAATCTTACTTAACTAAACTTAAAAGGCAAAACATTAAGTTTTTGAGATAAAATAATACAAAAAAATTCTTTATTTTAAAGAAATAATTTTTTTTTTTAACTAAACGAGTACCCCGAGGTAAATATCAAAGATGGAGAGTCTGGGTGCTGTCGGCCTATGGATGGTGAATGGGTTGTGGGACTTTGTCCCCCTTGTTCCCTCAACGGCTCCAGCCACCTATTATTAATATGAATTTACTAAAGGAGATCCATGTATTGGGTCTTTTTTAAGTTGATCTATATGATATTTCCATGTGAACGTTCCTAGATAACGTTGAAGATTTCTCTGATATCGTTTATCAACAAAATTACATATGCTATATATATATATATATTATATATATATATAGTAATTATATATATAATATAATATATCATATATATATATATATATATACTATATTAATACATATTATATATATTATATACTATTTTTTGCCAGCATCACGAAGAGGCCAGGCATGTCACTAGAAAACTATAACATCTTCAGAAAATAAATCACATTTTTGATTTCAAGGAAGCAATTTCATCGAAGACACTTAAAATCAAAATTATTTTATATCTAATATTTATTAAAAAACATCTTATTAATATTAGTAAAATCTAACATTCCTTCGCCCTTATACGCTTTGATGACCGATTGACCTTGACGCTGCTGCATTAGTTTCTCGAGTCTCTCGAGGTGTCAAATAGCAATTTTTTTCGCTTCGGTAGAAATATTATTTTTTTTTTTTATTTTTTTAGGGGAGGTTCGAGATACCCCCGACTCTATCTCGTCTTGTTTTACCCGGAGGTTTCGTTTAGATTTTTTTTTAAAACAATTATATTTAGTCAATTAAGATTTTTTTTTTTGCTCAGTCGGAGTAAGCGAGCATGTTCGATTTCTCAAAAAACTAATTTTTTCAACATTTTTAACCCAAATTAATTTTTTAAAAGCGTTATTTTTTTTATTTTTAATTTCGGGGTAAAAATGTCTCCTGATTAATAAAATGATATTATTTTCGTGTAGCATTGTTATTTAAGTTTTTAGATTACATTGCCTGGCTTTTCGGTTATGACTGACCATATATATATATAATAGTATATATTATATATAATAATATAGCTATATATATATTAATATAATATATATTATAATATATAGTATATTATATATATATATATTATGATAATATATATATTATATATATATATATTTATATATATATATATATATATATATAGATGCGGGAGAGCGGCGTGTAGAGAGAGAGAGGATAAATCTGTGTGGCGCCGTTCAATATCAAAATACATTTACCATGTTTTTTTTTTATATATATGTATAAATCCAAAAAACTAAACGGGGTATTTATATTCTCTTGTTTAAATTTCCCTTCAAAATTTGCTGTGGGGTAAGATCAGGTGGAATAACCATATATATAAATATATATAAATATATATAAATAATAATATATATATATAATATATATAATAATAATATATATATATATATATAATATAATATATAATTATAATAATATAAAATATATATTTTATTGATATATATATATAATATACTATCACCTCATATATATTAATATTTATATACTATTATTTAATTATATATTCTATATAATATATATATATATATATATATAATATATATATATATATATATATATATATATATAATAGTAGTAATATATACTATATATTTAATATAATATTATATATATATATATATATTATATATATATATTATATAGTATTATTATATATATATATATCTATATATTTACATAACGGAGCCTTTCCTTTTGTTCTGGCTTTTGAATAGTTTTTCTATGAAGGGGAATCCCTTTCTACGGAACAGCCATGGAGCTGCAAGGCTATTGGTTGGTACGAGCTCTATTAAACTAGTTTTTTTTTCTTTTTTCGATAACATATGCTACCTAAATGTCCTACAAACGATGTGTCTTTACATTGCACCTACAAAAACTATATCTCTTCGGAACTTCTACATATGAGGAGTAATAGAAAATTTATACATTCTTCATTCGTAAATTACACTTAACTATTTCTTTTTATTGTCAACTTCACATTACCTGAACTCTACTACTCTCTCTCATCTCTCACTCTACTTCTCTTCTCTCGTCGTGTCTCTCTGCTCTCTCTCTCTCTCTCTCTCTCAATCTCTCTCTCTACTCATCTCTCATCTCTCTCTCTCTCTCTCTCTCTTCTCTCATCTGCTCTTACTCTCTCTCTCTCTCTCTCTCTTCTCTTCTTCTCTCATTAACTACATATACACTAATCTTTAATAATTGGATTAAAACCTCTAGAAGAAAAATCTTTCTGAAATTTTTCTTGTAAGTAGTATTGTTTTAAGTATATATTGGTTTGGTAGATGATATCTTATTTCCAAAACCTAATTTTTTTTTGATACATTTTCTCGTTAACAAAACTTCTAAATTATAAATAAATTATAAAAGTTGAATTAAAACTTGAAAATATAATAGATGGTTTATATTATAATTTACGCATCAAACACTGCACCATAAGTGTGTTTGATTTTTTTGGGAAAATTGTGCTCAGCAATTGTCGAATTTCAAAACCTACTTTTATTATTTTTAAAATTGCTAAGCAAAATTTTCCGCAAAATAAATAAAATTTACGTGCATTTTTGTGCGTAATAGACGCGCTCAAATGATATAATCTAAGTTTTGTAGTATTTTCGCAAATAAATGTCTAGATAGTTGATACGAAATATATACAAATTCAGGTTTAAAAAAATGAAAACCGCCGAAACAATGACTACAGACACTAAAAAAAAAAAAATAAAAAAACTTGCTTGTACTTATTTGTAGAAGTAAAATAGGTCTGCGGTTTGCTCTCTGATTAATTGTCTTTTTGAAAATTTAAGAAAATTTAATGTTTCATTTTTTTAGGTGGGTGGTTCTAAATATTGGTTCCAAAATCTCTTTAAATATTGGGATCCTCCCTTTTTTTTAATATATATTATATTTTTGTGTTTATAAATATTTACCTATTATATATTTTTTTTTTTTTCGTATTATTATATATATTTATATTTATATATATATTTATATATATTTATTTATATATATATATATATCTCACGCATATTTTATATTATTATCATTATATATATATTATATATTGAGTGTATTGCTTAAAAATATTATATATCTTTTGATGAAAAATGGAAGAAGTATATTTTAATATATAATAGATATTATATTTATTATTTTTTATATATATATTATTTTTATATATATATTTTTATAGTATTTTTTTATTTTATATTTATTTATTTATATTTTTATTTATATTTATAAAATATTTTTATTTTTTTTTTTTTTTTTATATATATATATATATTATATTTAAATATCGTTTTTATTTTTTTATTTTCTCTTAACATAAAATGGTGCTTTTTTATATATATTTATTGCATAAGTCGGCGAGGCTATGTATATATAGCCTCAAGATATTATTCTATTTTAAATAAATTTATTATTATAATTTATTTTTTATTTATATTATAGTTATTATATATATATAATTATATTATATATATATATTCTATATATATATATATATATATAATATATATATATATTATATATAGTATATTTGCAAAAGTGGCGGGGCCTCTAAGAAAATAAGATATTGGACCCAGCCACTTCGATATTTGATTTTTACATAGAGGTGGGTGGAAATATTCTGAAGTCTGATTTACATGAAAATTTTTGAATTTTGGCTGATAAATCGAACCCTCTCCTGCATGACTTAAGATCTTTATCCCATACTATATGTGTGTATAATTTTGGATGTTAACGCTAGAGTTTTCAATCATATCATTTAATGTTTTTTAGAAAACAATATTTTAACGAAAGTAATTGTTAATCGGGCTTTTTATTATTTCTTTATTAAAAAAAATACTTAAAATATATCGTAAATAAGTAAATTTAAAATTGTTTTAATATTTTTGTAAAGATGTGACTCATTTACTTGTCCTTTCAGATAACGAATGGGGTATAAAATTTTTATGATTTTTATGTTTTTTTTATGTTTTTTATCTTTATCCTTTATCTTTTTATCTCATTGGAAATTTCTATTTGCCAAGTTCTAACTTTTTATTCATATCGATAACACAATGAGTTCATGAGTTTAAACCAAGCCTAACGTCAAATACTACACCTAACAAATTATATACGCTAAACACGAATTATGGTTTACCTCGCTAGGTAAATATTTTTTAAAGTTCTTTTTTTATTTATCTATCGGGAGGCAAAAAAGGATTATACAGTTATAGGCTCTGCATTAACGTATAAATGTCATTCAACTAGGCTCAAACCTTCTCATTAATTTTTACATATGCTATAGTTTTTCATAAACGGACCTTTATAAAGATCAAAACTAGATTTATTAAGGAAAAAAAATAATAGTAGAGGGAAAAAATCTGTAACGAACTTGTATTTAGAATTTCAGTTTTTTAACTACATAAATAATATAATAAATAATATAATTATTAATAATATATAATTTAATAATATTTATATAATAAATAATAATAATAATAATAATAATAATAATAATTTAATTAATATATATTAAAAATTTATTAATTTATTATAATAATAATATTTTTTTTTTTTTGTTTTTTTTTTTTTTATATTTTATTTTTTTATTATTTTATTTTTTATTTTTATTTTTTTATTTTTTTTTTTTTTTTTTTATTTTTTTTTTTATTTATATTTTTTTTTTTTTTTTTTTTTTTTTTTTTTTTTTTTTTTTTTTTTTTTTTTTTATTTTTTTTTTTTTTTTTTTTTTTTTCATTTTATATTTTATTTTTAATTTTTTTTTTTTTTTTTTTTTTTTTTTATTTTAATTATTATATATTTTTTTTTTTTTATTTTATATTTATTTTATTTTTTTTTTTATTTTTTTTTTTTTTTTTTTTATTTTTTTTTTTATCATTGGTAATGATCCTGGAAAGGGAATTATGTATTGTGAATCAATATCAGCAATAATAGTAATAATATATAAGAATATTAATAACAATAATTTTATTTTGTCTTTTTTTTTTATTTTTTTTAGTATTTTTTTTTGAGAATAATAATTTGCATCTTTTTTTATACTATAGTTACTAAAGCTAAAATACTATAAGGCCGACGCTTTATGCACACTCTTCAACACGCCTTCTGTCAGTATAATCGCGAAGGAATTTCTGAGATTTGTTCGACTTACCAGAGCAACAGGCAA